>JZKD02S1789377.1:40114-77666 GCA_000966675.3 Picea glauca | reverse complement strand
AGCAGGTTACTTCAGGAAATAGTTTGACCACTTGAAGGAAATCATGGATTATTCTCATAATGGAGTACCATTGTTCAATGGTTAGAATGGTTTAAAGTATGAGATGTGGAATGGAAGGATGAAATTGTTTTTACATGTACAGGGGTATTATATTTGGCTATCAGTCATTACAGGATATGATAGTTCAAAAAGGGAAAATACTGCAGCCAAGAAGGAATTGAAGAAGAATAATGAAATAACAATGGATTCCATCTAGGAAGGATTACCTATTCCAGTAAGAGAAAAGGTTGGTAAATGTTCATCATCCAAACAACTTTGGGATAAGTTACAAGATATACATTCTTCACCCATCGCAGATTCATAAAATTCCAAAGAATATGTAGGTCCAGATCAAGAAGAATATGTTCACCATTTCAAATAGATTCAGAAGATGATGAGTGCATAATCAACAAAGGTATGTTGTCTTTATTTAATTGTGAAAAACATATACACCTTGAAATAGAATGCCATGAAACATAAAAACTAATTGAAAAGGAAGACAATTATGAAGAAGAATTGATCAGTTCTTTAGATGAACTAAGAAAAGAAAGAGAAGAAAACAAGTCACTCGAGAAGGAATTGATGAAACAAAAGGAAAGTGCTCACAGTTTTTAATAAGCCCAACAGGTCATCAAGAACTTAAGAACTCGGCTAGAAGAATCCAGAAAGATCAAAAATAGTATTTGGAAGCCAACATAGAAGCACAGAAGGAAGAAGCGAAAATGAGAGAGAAGATATTGATAGATCATCTCAAGGAAAGAACTAACGATCTAAACTAGCTCGAGTCAGAGTTTGGTTAAGAAGAGAAAGTACTTGAAGAAGAAATAATCACATTAAAAATTCATCTTGAAGAAGCGAAGAGAACATAAGAAGTCATGAAGTCTCAGATATTAAAGAAAGAAAAAGAGGTTGAGAATCTTGAAGAAGTTTTCACATTGAGAAGTAAAATTGTCAATTTCAATAAGAACGTTGAAGATACAAAAACATCCACATCAGTTATAGAGAATGAAGAGAATCCCTCTAGGTTGCTAGAAAAGAAGAATGAAGAAAATAGAAAGAGTTATGCAGAAGTACTCAAAGGAAGGAATCATGGTCAACCAGAATCTAAGAAAACTATTGAAGATATATCTTCAAGAAGTACATCCATGTGCAAGCCACAAAGAAGCTGCAATCATGATCATGATCAGTCAAGGCAGAAATTCAAAAGGAATATGCCACAAAGAAGATCATTCACTCCTAGGTGTGCAAATTTATTTTATGGTCATTGTTTTTATTGTACTAATTTTGGACATAAGGTTGCAGATTGTATGGATTATAAAATAAATGCTCAAGCAAGAAATGCCTATATGGCCCCGCGTAACATTGAATGTTACAAATGTCATAACTATGGACACATAGCTAGTGATTGTAGAAGAATGATCGATATGTCCATGAAAGAGAACACTGATATCAGATATAAGAAAGTATGGATAAGAAAACACAAAGAACAGATGAACAAAGACCAGGTCCCAGAGATCGCAAGATTGGCAATAGAACAAGATGAAGAAAATTCTACAGAGAAAAAGAAAGATGTCAGATATAGAAAGGTTTGGAAAATAACTAAAAGAAAAGAGGGACAGGTAAATAAGGAATAGGTTCAAGAGATTTTACTTTCAGGCATTATAGTGAAAGATGAATCCATAGATAGAATGAAATAATTCAGATCTCAGAGAGATGATGAATCTACCAATGAAGAAGATGATGAATACACATCAAAGAAGGAATTGTTCTGAGCCATCTAGCTTAGAGACTCCCAGGTAATATGAATATTAGATAGGGGAGACTAAGTGATAGCTATGACAGACCAAAGAACCATCCTTCGATCAGCTTGCAGAGTTTGAGTAGACAAATCCAGAGCAGTTAGTCAACAAAAGTATAGTTTGATATATTAATCAGTTGTAGTAGTGAAGACTTCATGATAGTATAGTGATAAATGGGTCAGCATTATGGACAGTTGTGCAGTAGAGTGTTGGATAGTATGCACAGAGGTGGATTTGTAAGAACACTTAGTAGGTTTGGGCATATATATGACAGTGGACGAGAGTATGGATTCATAGATTGGTTCAGTGAGTGGTTCAGAGACAAAGGAACATTATCATAATGGATGATAATTACATAGGAAATGGCTCAAACAATGCTAATAGGATTCAAAAGTGACAGATAAATTTTGGACACATGCAATGCATACAATAGTTCACATAAAAAATAGAGTAATGCTCAGAAACAATAATGACAAAACTCCCTACGATCTATGGAAAGGAAGACCAACAAATGTGAATCACTTCAGAGTAATTGGAAGCAAATGCTACATCAAAAGAGAAGATGGAAGAATGGGAAAGTTTGACGCTCGTGTGGAAAAAGGAGTACTTTTTGGTTACTCAAGTACAAGAAAATCATACAAGTGTTACAATCTGAGGTTGAACAAAGATGTGGAAATCATCAATGTAACAATTGATGAAACGGGTGGACAAGAATTAAAGGAAGAAGAAAATGAATCAATGGAACATATTTACGAAGAAGATGCAGTAGATGAAGAAGAAGTAGAAGGGGAAGATGAAGAGGATCAGATAGGTTTGAAGAGGCCAGCAAGGATGAATTATGGAATAAGGCCATGGATGACAAATTGGATCAAATAGAGAAGAATGGCACTTGGAAATTGGTTCCAAGACCAAAGAATAAGAATGTGATTGGCACAAAGTGGGTTTTCATAAATAAATTGAATGAAGATGGACAAGTTACAAGGAACAAAGCTAGATTGGTATGTAAAGGATATGCATAGGTTGAAGGAATTGACTTTGAAGAGACATTTTCCCTAGTTTCTAGAATGGAAGCAATCTGATTGTGTTTATCTTATGCATGCTCCAAGAATATTAAAGTGTATCAGATGGACGTGAAATGAATTTTTCTAAATGGGGAACTTGAAGAAGAAGTCTACATTTAACAACCGGAAGGATTTCATTTGTCATAGAACGCATATCATTTGTGTAAATTGATGAAGGCCTTGTATGGTCTAAAACAAGCTCCTAGAGCATGGTACTCTAGATTGAATGAATATCTACAACAGGCAGGGTTCAGAAAAGTAAGTGCAGACAACAACCTCTACATCAAGGTAACTCAAGATTGTATTTTATTAATTGAAGTTTATGTTGATGATATTATTTTTGGAAGTAATGATGACAGGTTAAGCCAGAAATTTGCAAACGATATGCAGAATGAATTTGAAATGTCATTAATCGAAGAACTATCCTTCTTTCTGGTTCTTCAGATACGTCAAATCAACCAAGGAATTTTTATCTCTCAAACTCAGTATATCAGAGAAATGCTAAAGAGGTTCGGAATGGATTATGGTATCCAAAAGGAAAGGGTTTATCACTTATTTCCTACACAAATATAGATTGGGAAGGTTGCATTGATGACCAACAAAGCACCAGTGGAGCAATGTTCTACTTGGGTGAGTGTTTAGTATCTTGGCTCAGTAAGAAACAATCATTAGTATCTTTGTCTACAACCAAAGTAGGGTATATTATAGCAGCAGGATGTTGTAGACATGTTCTATGGATGAAACAAACTCTGACAGATATACAAGTTGAGTATGATGAGCCCATTACAATTTATTATGATAAAACAAGTGCCATCAGTATCTCAAAGAACCCGATGATGCACTCTGAGACAAAGAACATTCCAATCAAGTATCACTTTCAATGGGAAAAAGTTGTAGAGAAGAACATCAGAGTTCAATTTGTGGGTACAAAAGAACAAGTGGCAGACATTTTTACAAAATCGCTTCCACGGGAATCCTTTGAGTATCTTTTCCAGAGACTCGGAGTAATTTCTACTCCAAAATGAATGATTTTGAATGCTTATCTTATATGTATTAGATGTACACGAGGAAGCACCATAAAGAGGACAGTTCAATTTGGAAGATCAATTTCAAGAAGAGTTCAGTCATGGGGAGTATTCCCAAGGACAGTTCGGTTAGGGGGAGTAGCCCCGGATGGATAAATACATTTTCCATTGACGAAAAAAGGGGAGACATTTATCAGATGCAAAAAACAGAGGCATGGTTCCAGGGGACCAATGGTCACAGAGGGAGCATGAGTGATATGGATTCAATATTTCATCAGAGTGTTTCCATCAATGCCAAAGGGGGAGATTGTTGATTAATTGGGTTGGTTCTCATTGATGTCAACCCTTGAAGAAATTCTAGTAGAACAAAGGTTTGGGTAATGGACTCAAGTTTGTTTGATGGATAATGGTATGAGTTTTGATATATTTGGAGGTAATACTATTCTATATGGATAGTACATGTCATGTCATTTCCAGTGGTATGTGGAGCGTCACATAACTCCTCACGGTTAGAGAGTTATGTCCATGTGAAGTTGGAGAACCCTCATGAGTTATCTAGAAGCCCTAAAAGGTCAAAGTAGTCAAAGTGGTTAAAAAAAAAAATAATTAAATAATAAAGTGAAGTGATGAGTGTAGTATAAGTCAAAGTGGATGCAAATGAAATTATTTAAATAATAAAGTTAATGGAGAACTTACTAATTGTGGAAAGTGGTTAACTTAAGTGGACAAGTAGTTAGAAGTGGGTTAGCCCTAAAATAAGGAAAGTGGGTTAAGATGGTTAGAAGGTAAACCCTTGAGGAAGCTACATGAAAGTATAAATAAGAGGCAAAGGTCTATCATTTAATCACACTTGAGCATATTGAATATTTATTGTTGTGTAAGGCTTATTGCAAGTACTCATTGATACATCTGAAGTTGCGAAAGTTTGAGGTAGCACGAAGGGTTGACAGGGAAAGTTTCAGAATTACAACGAATACGAAAATACCCTAAGTTCTGAGGTGTATGTGAGCTAATAGTGTATTAGGGTCTATACATACGCGGGCTAACAATGTGTTAGGGTGCGTACAACAGGTTAAAGCCATACAAAATTGAGAAGATGAAGATACTAAGGTTCTAGATTTTGAGATAAAGCTCCCAGGAAGGTCTACAGCTATTAGATACATCAGATGTATCCACTGGTTCAAAAGGTATGTATTATTTCTATTAGTAATTTGATTTTGATGTATGCATGAGAAATGGTTATGGAGATTTTAGTATTCTCCCTAGAGAGACTAGTTGTTGCATGGGATCTTCTGTATAATTCAGATCTACAAAAATATAGTGCTGGTAAAAATCAATATTTATCATCGATACTTCTTGTTAGAGTTGAGGCACATATTTTATTTCTTGGCATATGGCTAAGGATTTTTTTGGTACATGGTTGAGAGCTTGTATTTGTGAATTGGTTTATGTATTGAGAGGATGAATATCATAAAGGGATTTTATGTATACACTCATTTTGCACATGACTAGAGAGAGACATAAAGTCTTGGGTAAAGGTTATGTATGAGGATTCATGCATAAGTTACAGTTACAGTCTGGATACAGTGACAAGTTGCAGATCTATGTGAAAGAAGTTGCAAAGGGTCATAAATTTTCAGAAGAAAGAAAACCCTATTTTTCAGAAGGTATACATAGGCTGCATGATAGACAAGAGATGTACATACACAGGTTGTTATATATATATATATAGGGTGTGTACGTACGCATGTTGCAGAACTACATGTCGTGTATATGTTATAGTTGTTTGATACTAGTTTCAGAAGGCATACATAGGCTACATAACAGATAGGTCATGTACATACGCAGGTTGTTGTATATATAGGGTGTGTACATATGCATGTTGCAGAACTGCAGGTCATGTATCAGTTTCATTTGTTTGATACATGGTACATGTTGATTGTAGAACATTAGTACAGGTTGGTTGCAGGTCATTGGTATAGGTTGGTATAGTTTTACAATAGTATATCTCATAGTGATAGTGTGACAGTGGTTCCATCATTCTTCTTCTACGTCAAGGCAGTTGGACGGGGAAAAGAAAGGTGGTTGTAGCCACCTTCATGTTGTAGTCGGAGAGCATAGGGGGTTGTAGCCTCCTTTTGGTTGTAGCCAAAGATTTGGGGAGTTGGAGCTTCCCTCAAGTTGTAGCTTGAGAAACTCGAGGGTTGGAGCCTCCTTCCAGTTGCAACTGAAAAACAAAGAAAGTTGTTGCTTCCAATGATTGTAACTCTTAAAGACATATAAGAAAAAAGAATCATGTGGTTTTCTCCCTCTTTGGGTTTCCACATAAAAAAACTAGTGTATTGTATATGTGTATGATTTCTCTTTTGTTCATTGTGTATTTACTCTGCAACTATTGGATGATAATGCTACATTGTTATAACACTTGCATTTTATGGTTAAAAAGGATTAAATTTCTCTATTACTGATTCTACCCTGCCCCTCAGTAATCCAACAATTGGAATCAGAGCATGTTCCTTCAGGAAACAATTTAACCAATCGAAGGAGATCATGGATTATTCTGAGAATGGAGTACCATTAGTCAATGGCCAAAATGGTTTAAAGTATGAGGTGTGGAGTGGAAAGATGAAAGTATTTTTACAGGTACATGGTTATTATATTTGGCTATCAGTCGTTACAGGATATGATAGTTCAAAAAGGGAAAAGACTGCAGCCAAGAAGGAATTGAAGAAGAATAACAAAATAGAAATGGATTTCTTCTGGGAAGGATTACCTAATCTGGTAAGAGAAAAGGTTGTTAAATTTTCATCAACCAAAGAACTTTGGGATAAGTTACATGATATATATTCTTCACCCATCACAGATTCAAAAAAAACCAACAAAGATGTAGGTACAGATCAAGAAGAAATATGTTCACCATGTCAAACAGATTCATAATATGAAGAGTACATAATCAACAGATGTATGTTTTTTTTCTTTAATTGTGAAAAACCCGGACATCTTGAAATAGAATTCCATGAGACAGAAAAACTAATTGAAAAGGAAGACAATTATGAAGAATAATTGATTAGTGCTTTAGATGAACTAAGAAAAGAAAGAGAAGAAAACAAGTCACTCAAGAAGGAATTTATGAAACAAAAGGAAAGTGATCACATTTTTTAAGAAGCCCAATAGGTCATCAACAACTTAAGAACTTAGCTAGAAGAATACAAAAAGATCGAAGAAAAACTTTAAGATCAAAAACAGTATTTGGAAGCCAACATAGCCGCACAAAAGGAAGAAGCATAAATGAGAGAGAAGATATTGACAAATCATCGCAAGGAAAGAACTAACGATCTAAACCAGCTTGAGTTAGAGTTTGGTCAAGAAGAGAAAGTACTTGAAGAAGAAATAATCACATTAAAAATTCAGTTTGAAGAAGAAAAGAGAACATTGAAAATTAAACAAAGAAGAAGAGGTTGAGAAGCTTGAAGAAGAAGTTGTCACATTGAAAATTAAAATCGTCAATCTCAACAAGAACGTTGAAGAGACAAAAACATCCACATCAGTTATAGAGAATGAAGAGAAGCACTCTAGATTGTTAGAAAAGAAGAATGAAGAAAATATAAAGAGTTATGTAGAAGTAATCAAAGGAAGGAATCATGGTCAACCAAAATCTAAGAAAACTATTGAAGATATATCTTTAAGAAGACCATCCATGTTCAAGCCACAAAGAAGCCTCAATCATGATCATGATCAGTCAAGGAATAAATTCAGAAGGACTATGCCACAAAGAAGATCATTCACTCCTAGGTATGCAAATTTATTTTATGGTCATTGTTTTTATTGTACTAATTTTGGACATAAGCTTGCATATTGCAGGGATTATTAAAGAAATGCTCAAGCAAGAAATGCCTATATTGTCCCACATAACATTGAATGTTACAAATGTCATAAATATGGACACATATATAGTTATTGTAGAAGCATGATCAATATACTTCCATTAAATAGAACACTGATATCAGATATAAGAAAGTATGGATAAGAAAACACGAAGAACGGGTGAACAAAGACCAGGTCCTAGAGATCGAAAGATTGGCAATAGAACGAGATGAAGAAAATTCTACAGAGAAAAAAAAAGTTGTCAGATACATAAAGGTTTGGAAAATAACTGAAACAAAAGAAGGACGGGAAAATAAGGAGCAAGTTCAAGAGATTGTGCTTTTAGGCATTATAGTGAAAGATGAATCCATAAACAGAAAGAAAGAAGTTAGAGATTAGAGAGGTGATGAATCTACGAATGAAGATGATGATGAATACACATTAGAACAGGAATTGTTATGAGCCATTTGTCTTAGAGACTCCCAGGTAATATGAATATTAGACAAGGGTAGTCTATGCAAAAGCTATGACAAACCAAATAACCATCCTTCAAGCAGCTTGCAGAGTTTGAGTAGACAGATCCAAGGTAGTCAGTCAACAGAAGTACATTTTGATAGATTAATCGATTGTCTCATGATAGTATAGTGATAAATGGGTCAGCATTATGGAAAGTTGTGCAGTAGAGTCTTCGACAGTATGTACAAAGATGGATTCGTAAGAACACTTATCAAGTTTAGATAGATATATGACATCAGACGAGAGCATGGATTCATAGATTGGTTCAGAGAATGGTTTAGAGAAAAAGGAGCATTATCATAATGGATGATAATTACACAGGAAATGGCTCGAACAATGCTAATAGGATTCCAAATTTATAGATATTTTTTGGACACATGTAGTGCATACAACAGTTCACATTCAAAACAGAGTAATGCTCAGAAACAAGAATTAAAAAAATCCCTACGAGCTATGGAAAGTAATACCAAAAAATGTGAAGCACTTCAGAGTATTTGGAAGCAAATGCTACATCAAAAGAGAATATGAAAGAATGGAAAAGTTTGACCCTCATGTGGAAAAAGGAGTACTTGTTGGTTGCTCAAGTACAAGGAAAAAATACAAGTGTTACAATATGAGGTTGAACAAAGTTGTGGAAAGCATCAATGTATCAATTGTTGAAACAGTTGGACGAGAATTAAAGGAAGAAGAAAATGAATCAATGGAACAACTTTACGAAGAAGATGAAGAAGATGAAGAATAAGTAGAAGGGGAAGATGAAGAGGATCAGACAGTTTTGAAGAGGCCATCAAGGATGAATTCTGGACTAAGGCCATGGATGAAGAATTGTATCAAATAGAGAAGAATGACACTTGGGAATTGGTTCCAAGACCAAAGAATAAGAATGTGATTGGCACAAAGTGGGTTTTCAGAAATAAATTGAATGAAGATGGACAGATTACAAGAAACAAAGCTAGATTGGTATGTAAAGGATACACATAGGTTGAAGAAATTGACTTTGAAGAGAAATTTTCTCCAGTTGCCAGAATGGAAGCAATCTGATTGCTTTTAGCTTATGCATGCTCCAAAAATATTAAAGTGTATCAGATGGACGTGAAATCAACTTTTCTGAATGGGGAAATTGAATAAGAAGTATACATTGAACAACTAGAAGTATTTCAATTGTCAGAGAACGCGGATTATGTGTGTAAATTGAAGAAGGCCTTGTATGGTATAAAACATGGTCCTAGAGCATGGTACTCTCGACTGGATAAATCTATAGCAAACAGGGTTCAGAAAAGGAAGTGCAGACAACAACCTCTACATCAAGGTAACTCAAGATAGTATTTTATTAATTGAATTTTATGTTGATGATATTATCTTTGGAAGTAATGATGACAGGTTAAGCCATAAATTTGCAAAGGATATGCATAATGAATTTGAAATGTCATTACTTGGAGAACTATCTTTCTTTCTGGGTCTTCATATATGTCAAAGAAACCAAGGAATTTTTTATCTCTTAAACTAAGTATATCAGAGAAATTCTAAAGAAGTTTGTAATTCAAGATTGCAAACTAGTTACCATTCCTATGCAAACCAGTTGCAAGTTGAGAAAAGATGATGATTCAAAGTCCACAGACCAGGGGCAATAAAGATCAATGATTGGTAGCTTACTATATGTGACAACATCCATACCAGATGTAATGTAGGAATTTGGACAGTTGACATGATTTTAAGCAGCACCAAAGGAATCTCATGTCTTAGCACTGAAGAGGATTTTCAGATATCTCAAAGGAACATAAGAGTTTGTATCATGGTATCCAAAAGGAAAGGATTTATCACTTATTACCTACACAGATGCAGATTGGGCAGGTTGCATTGATGACCGACAAAGCACCAGTGGAGCAACATTCTAATTTGGTGAGTTTTTAGTATCTTGGCTAAGCAAGAAACAATCATCAGTATCTTTATCTACAGCTGAATCAGAGTATATTGCAGCAGGAGGATGTCGTACATAGGTTCTATGGATGAAACAAACTCTGATAGATATACAGGTTGAGTATGATGAGCCCATTCCAATTTATTGTGATAATACAAGTGCCATCGGTATCTCAAAGAACCTGGTGATGCACTCCAAGACAAAGCACAATCCAATCAAGTATCACTTTCTATGGGAACAAGTTGCAGAGAATAACATCGGAGCTGAATATGTGGGCACAAAAGAACAAGTGGCATACATCTTTACAAAATCTCTTCCATGGGAAGCCTTGAGTATCTTCGGTAGAGACTCAGAGTAATTTCTACTCCAAAATGAATGCGTTTGAATGATTATCTTATATGTCTTATATGTACATGAGGAAGCACCATAAAGAGGAAAATTTAGGTTGGGAGATTAGTTTCAGGAAGAGTTTAGTCAAGGGGAGTATCCCCAAGGACAGTTCAGTTAGGGGGAGCATCCCCGGATAGAAATATACCTTTGCCATTGATGACAAAAGGAGGGATATTTATAAGATGCATAGAACAAAAGCATGGTTCCAAGGGGATCGATGGTCACAAGAGGAGCATGAGTGATATGACTTCAGTATTTCATGAAATGACTTCAGTATTACATCAAAGTGTTTCCATCAATGCCAAAGGGTGAGATTGTTCGTTAATTGGGTTGGTTGTCAATGATGTCAAACCTTGAAGAAAGTCTGGTAGAAAAAAGGTTTGGGTAATGGACCCAAGTTTGATTGATGGATATGATATGGCTTTTGATATATTTGTAGGTAATACTATTCTAGAGGATAGTAAATGTCATTCCATTTCCGGTGGTATGTGGAACGTCACATAACTCCTCACGATTAGAGAGTTATGGCCATGTGAATTTGGAGAACCCTCATGAGTCATCTAGAAGCCCCAAAAGGTCAAAGTAGTCAAAGTGGTTGCAAAGAAGAATTTATTTAAATAATAAAGTGAAGTGATGAGTGTACTATAACTCAAAGTGGATGCAAAATAAATTGTTTGAATAATAAAGTTAATGGAGAACTTACTAATTGTGGAAAGTGGTTAAGTTAAGTGGACAAGTGGTTAGAAGTGGGTTAGCCCTAAAATAAGGAAAGTGGGTTAATATGGTTAGAAGGTAACCCCTTGAGGAAGCTACATGAATGTATAAATAAGAGGCAAAGGTCTCTCATTTAATCACACTTGAGCATATTGAATATCTATTGTTGTGTATGGCTTATTGCAAGTACTCATTAATATATTTGAAGTTGAAAAAGTCTCAGGTAACATGAAGGGTTGACAATGAAAGTTTTTGAATTACAACGAATACTAAGAAACCCTAAGTTCGGAGGTGTACGCAGGCTAACAATGTATTAGGATGCATACATACATGGGCTAACAGTGTATTAGGGTGCATACATGAGGGTAAAGCCATAGAAATTTGAGAAGACGAAGATGTCGAGGCTCTATATTCTGAGAGAAATCTCTCAGGAAGGTCTACAGTGATTAGATACATTAGATCTATCCACTGGTTCAAAACGTATTTCTTATCTCTATGAGTAGTTTACTTTTGATTTATGCATGAGAAATGGTTAGGGAGATTTGAGGATTCTCCCTAGAGATACTAGTGGTTGCATGGGATCTTTTGTATAAGTCAAATCTACAGAAATACAGTGTTGGTATAATCAATATTTATCATTGATGCTTCTGGTTAGATTTGAGGCACATATTGTATTTTTTAGCATATGGCTAAGGTTTTTCGTGGTACATGGTTGAGAGATTGTATTTGTGAATTGGTTGATGTATTGAAATTTTGAATATCAGAAAGGGATTTTATGTCTAGTTCATGTGAGGATTATTATATTGGTTGATGATAACATACACTCATTCAACGCATGACTAGAGAGATACATAGAGTCTTTGGGTAAATCGTATGTATGAGGATGCATGCACAGGGTATAGTTTTAGTTTGGATATAGTGATAGGATGCAGATCTATGTGAAAGAAGTTGCAGAGGGTCAAAAGTTTTCAGAAGGTATAAGCAAGTTGCATGACAGAAAAAACATGTACATACATAGGTTGTTGTATATATAGGACACGGACATACACATTCTATAGAACTACAGTTCATGTATCTGTTGTATTTGTTTGACACTAGTTTCAAAAGGCATATACAGGTTGCATAACAAATAAGTCGTGTACATACGATGAATGTTGTATATATAGGGAGCATACATACGCATGTTGCAGAACTACAGGTCGTGTATCTGTTGCATTTTTTTAATACATGGTACAGGTTGATTGCAGAGAAGTAGTACAGGTTGGTTGAAGGTCAGTGGTACCAGTTGGTAAAGTTTTACAATGGTATATCTCACAGTGATAGTGTGACAGTGGTTCCATCATTCTTCTTCTACGTCAGGGCAGTTGGACAGGGCAAGGAAAGGTGGTTGTATCCACCTTTCCATTGTAGACGGAGAACATAGGGGGTTGTAGCCTCTATATGTTTGTAGCTAGATATTTTGGGAGTTGGAGCTTCCCTCAGCTTGTAGCCTGAGAAAATTGGGGGTTGGAGCCTCCTTTCATTTGTAGCTGGAAAACAAAGGAAGTTGGTGATTTCAATGAATGTAACTCTTAAAGACATATAAGAAAAAGAATTATGTGGTTTTCTCCCTCTTTGGGTTTCCACATAAAAACACTAGTGTACTAAGTATGTGTATGATTGCTCATTTGTTCATTGTTTATGTATTCTACAACTATTGGATGATAATGCTACATGGATATAACACTTGCATTTTATGGTTAAAAATAATTAAATTGCTCTATTACTGATTCACCCCCCCTCTCAATAATCCAACAATTGGGATCAGAGCAGGTTCCTTCAAGAAACAGTTTAACCACTAGAAAGAGATCATGGATTATTCTGAGAATGGAGTACCATTTTTCAATGGTCATAATGGTTTAAAGTATGAAATATGGAGTGGAAGGACGAAAATATTTTTATAGGTACAGGGGTATTATATTTAGCTATCAATCATTACATTATATGATAGTTCAAAAAGGGCAAATACTGCAGCCAAGAAAGAATTGAAGAAGAATAAAAAAATAGTAGTGGATATCATCTAGGAAGGATTACCTAATCTAGTAAGAGAAAAGGTTGGTAAATGTTCATCAGCCAAATAACTTTGGGGTAAGTTACATGATATATATTCTTCACTGATCACAGATTTAGAAAATGCCAAAGAAGATACAAGTACAGATCAAGAAGAAATATGTTCACCATGTCAAAAAGATTCATAAGATGAAGAGTACATAATCAATAAAGGTATGTTGTTTTGCTTTAATTGTGAAAAACACAGACATCTTGAAACAAAATTCCATGAGACAGAAAAACTAATTGAAAATGAAGATAATTATGAAGAAGAATTGATCAGTGCTTTAGATGAACTAAGAAAAGAAAGAGAAGAAAATAGGTCACTCAAGAAGGAATTGATGAAACAAAAGGAAAGTGCTCACATTTGTGACGAAGCCCAACAGGTCATCAAGAACTTAAGAACTCAGCTAGAAGAAGTCAGAAAGATCGAAGAAAATATTAAAGATCAAAAACAATATTTGGAAGCCAACATAGTAGCACAGAAGGACGAAGTAGAAATGAGAGAGAATATATTGGCATATCATCTCAAGGAAAGAGCTAACGATCTAAACCAGCTTGAATCAGAGTTTGGTCAAGAAGAGAAAGTACTTGAAGAAGAAATAATCACATTAAAAAATCATCTTGAAGAAGCGAAGAGAACAAAATAAGTCATGAAGTCTCAATATTAAAGAAAGAAGAAGAGGTTGAGAAGCTTGAAGAAGAAGTTGTCACATTGAGAAGTAAAATCATCAAGCTCAACAAGAACATTGAAGAGATAGAAACATCCACATAAGTTATAGAGAATGAAGAGAAGCACTCTAGGTTGCTAGAACAGAAGAATGAAGAAAAAAGAAAGAGTTATGCAGAAGTACTCAAAGGAAGGAATCATGGCCAACCATAATCTAAGAAAACTATTGAAGATATATCTTCAAGAAGGCCATACATGTTCAAGCCACAAATAAGATTCAATCATGATCATGATCAGTCAAGGCAGAAATTCAGAAAGACTACGCCACAAAGAAGATCATTCATTCCCAGGTATGAAAATTTCTTTTATGTTCATTGTTTTTATTGTACTAATTTTGGACATAAGGTTGCAGATTGCAGGGATTATAAAAGAAATGCTCAAGCAAGAAATGCCTATATGGCCCCACATAACATTGAATGTTACAAATGTCATAAATATGGACACATAGCTAGTGATTGTAGAAGAATGATCGATACTTCCATGAAAGAGAACACTGATATCATATATAAGAAAGTATAGATAAGAAAAAACGAAGAAAAGGTGAACAAAGACCAGGTCCCAGAGATCGCAATATTGGCAATAGAATGAGATGAAGAAAATTCTACAGAGAAAAAGAAAGATGTCAGATATAGAAAGGTTTGGAAAATAACTTAAAGAAAAGAAGGACGGGTAAATAAGGAACAGTTTCAAGAGATTGCACTTTTAGGAATTATAGTGAAAGGTGAATCCACAGATAGAAAGAAAGAAGTCAGATATCATCGAGATGATGAATCTACCAATGAAAATGATGATGAATACACATTAGAGTAGGAATTGTTCTGAGCCATCTAGCTTAGAGACTCCCAGGTAATTGGAATATTATATAGGGGGAGTCTAAGTGATAGTTGTGACAGACCAAAGAACCATCCTTCGAGTATCTTGCAGAGTTTGAGTAGATAGATCTAGAGAATTCAATCATCAAAAGTATAGTTTGATAGATTAATCAATTGTAGTAGTGAAGACTTCATGATAGTATAGTGATAAATGGGTCAACATTATGGACAGTTGTGCAGTAGAGTCTTGGACAGTATGGACAGAGATGGATTTGTAAGAACACTTAGTATGTTTGGGCATATATATGACAGTGGACAAGAGCATGGATTCATAGATTGGTTCAGAGAGTGGTTTAGAGACAAAGGAACATTATCAGAATGGATGATAATTACGTAGGAAATGGCTCGAGCAATGCTAATAGGATTCCAAATCGAAAGATATTTTGTGGACACATGTAGTGCATAGAGAAGTTCACATTCAAAACAGAGTAATGCTTAGAAACAACAATGAAAAAGCTAAGAACACCAACAAATGTGAAGAACTTCAGGGTATTTGGAAGAAAATGCTACATCAAAAGAGAAGATGGAAGGATGGGAAAGTTTGACTCTCTTGTGGACAAAGGAGTACTTGTTGGTTACTCAAGTACAAGGAAAGCATACAAGTGTTACGATCTGAGGTTGAAAAAAGTTGTGGAAAGCATCAATGTAACAATTGATGAAACAAGTGGACGAGAATTAAAGGAAGAAGAAAATGAATCAATGGAACAACTTTACGAAGAATAAACAGAAGATGAAGAATAAGTAGAAGGGGAAGATAAAGAGGATCATATAGTTTTGAAGAGGTCAGGATGGATGAATTATGGAATAAGTCCATGGATGAAGAATTGGATCAAATAGAGAAGAATTACATTTGGGAATTGGTTCCAAGACCAAAGAATAAGAATGTGATTGGCACAAAGTGGATTTTAGGAAATAAATTGAATGAAGATGGTGATCCAAATGGATATTGGTGGCCACCCACCTATTCTAATTGGCTCCTCGTGTCCATTTTTTTTCAGCACATCTTTTTGTACTTCTTTATAATTGTGAGTTCTACACTTTTGGGTTTTTCTAAAGCCTCACACATTCTCTAGGTGGATACGGGTGGCCTATCACCTAATCCAAGTGGCCTATTTTGTATGTTTTCATTTCATCACATCTTGTTGTACTTTCAGGGCTGGTTTGGGGCCCTAAACATTGTTTTTTTGGCTCGCCATATTCACATTGTAGACAAAGACAAATTTTGATGGAAAAATGTGTATTTCTCTGAAATACCTTTCCAACGGGCTATCACGCACCTAAAATGGAGGTCATATGCAAAATTTATGACCCTAGAAAGTTGAGGTACCAAATTACACCAACTTACCCATAGGGCCCACATGACTTTTGGTGTTTCACCTTCTAGGGTTAGGTTATTGGATGTCTAGGGTTTTGGAATTCATGAGTAATATGAAAATGGCCTATGGAGCCTCATTGTAATCCATTTTTCTCAGACAAATGCGCGTACCAGCCACATCTCTTCTCAGAGATAGCTACCACCATTCGAGCAAGTTTCAGTTCTGCAGTTTTACAGTTTCAACCTATTTCATTATTTAATAGAAGATATTGTCCACTAAATATTTGTGTTATTCTTCCTATCTCGGTGTTTATGGTATTCAGTCTGCAATCAATTCGTTCCACTCCTAAATCTAGATTAGTGGTATCAGAGCATTCTTCTCTTCATTTATTTATCTTCATGCATGTCCCCGACAAAGTCTGGGTACAAGAAGTTGGGACTCGAACCAATCGAGCCATTACCATATCGATCGTGCCCAGCCAAACAAAAACCCATGGGAGATGAAAAGAAAGATGATGGATTAGGATATCCTATTAAAATGTTGCTCAAGGAAGCCCTTGTGTGACAAAGGAATGAAATGATGGACAACTTCGTGCAGATCCTTCGATGGTTTCCCACGGGGGAAGCATCTTCATCCGACAACCATTCAACCCCCTTAAAGGTACAGGTAAATTTTGATATTCCATTATTTGAAGGACTGATAGATGCGAATGTTGTAGATAAATGTTTAAATCTGATCGAAGGATATTTTTTGGTCCACAATTTTTCTGATTGGAAAAATATCACTTTTGCACTCCTCAAGGTTGTTCCCCATGTTAAAGACTGGTGGCATACCTACTCTGAGAAAAGGGTCGTGGAGGAATCTGCAATTATTTTGGTGGCCACTACATGGTATTCCTTCTGGGACACCATTAAAGAACAATACTACCATGTTGGAAGCTATGAGGACTAGTACACCAGATGGACCACCCTACGTCAAGAAAGGGACCAGATAGTACTAGACTTCACCAATATTTTCCATACCCTCTGCACCAAATTGGGTATAAAATATTTTGAGCATCATCTGGTTCTCAAATACCATGGTTGTTTTCATAGATACATTCAAATAGAAATTAAGTTCATGGACATCGCCTCATTGGGCACAACTCATAGATACCCTGTCAAGATCGAGCAGAAATTTAAGCAAAAATGGTGAGAGTTTGGATCTGCAAACCCCTCATAGTCGAAGCAGGGAAAAGGAAACCCCAACCCACACATTAAGGGACCAAGTTGCAATGGCTTCCCTCAGGACAATCCATCCAAGCCACAACACAAGAAGGGTAATGATAAGACAAAGAAGGACATGGGAAAATGGTGTGAGTACCATAAAAGTTCTTGGCAAAACACCGATGAATGTTGCTCCAAGCAGTCCCTCGTGGTTGAGCTGAAGGATTTCAAGTAAAAGGTCGATTCTAATTTCGAGTCAAATCCTAAAGGAGGGAAGCGGATTATCAATGTTGAAGCTAGTGCCACGGTCGCTACCACCAAAGTCCAGCCAAGCGAACCAGAAGAACCAGAGGAAGGGGAACGCCTCTTTCACTCGCAGATGTGGGTCAAGGGGGCTTTGATTCACTTCATTATGGACAATGGTAATTAGAAGAACCTGATTTCAATAGAGGTCATCAAGCAGTCGAACCTGCCAACGACACCGCACCCACAACCCTACACCATCAACTGGCTTCATCAAGGAAAATATCTTTGTGTCAGCCAATAGTGTCATCTTTCCTATGGCATCAAGCCTTTCAAAGATGAGGTATTGTGTGATATTTATCCCCTTGAAGTTTTTGATGTTATCTTAGGACAACCATATTTGTGGAATCATCATGTTGTGTATGATTCTAGACCCCGCGGTTTTATTATTACTTTGGGTAGACAATTGTATAGGATCCCAGAGGTGGCACTACCTACTGCTATTTCTTTAATCTCTAATAAGAAATGCAGTCAGGTCATTTCACAGACCGGGAAGTTCATCTTATTTTTGATCCATTCTCACAGTAAGAAGAAGGTCACTTCCACATCCATAGCCTTTACACAACACCTCTCTTTACAGCAGAATAAAGTGGACGGGATCGTGGAAGAATACAGAGACATCTTCATCTCACCTACAAGGGTACTGACACATTGCCAAGTCAAGCATCCAATTTATCTAACCCCCGATGCACCTCTACCTAATGGACCATTCTATTGACACTTGTTGATGGAGAATGAATAAATCAGGCATCATATCCAAGAGCTTCTTCAAAAGGGGCACATCATACCCAACTCCTCCCCTTGCGAAAGCTCGATTGTATTGGTGTAGAAGAAGGACAGGACTTGGCGATTATGCATTGATTATAGAGCCTTAAACAAAATCACAGTCAAGAACCGTTATCCCATTCCCAGGATTGATGACCTTCTTGACCAACTCAACGGGGAAAATCTCTTTAGCAAGATTGACCTGAATTCTGGCTACCACCATGTTCTCATCGAACCAACGAATTTATGGAATATAGCCTTAAAGACTAAGGAAGGTCTCTACAAATGGCTAGTCGTGCCCTTTGGATTAACAAATGCACCAGCCACTTTCATGAGGTTGATGGATGATGTATTGAGACCCTTCACCAACTCCTTTGTGGTAGTATATTTGGATGGCATCCTCATCTTCAGAAAAACGTGGGAGGAGCACATGCGGCATATTCAGGAGGTTTTGAGCACTCTGCGGTAGCACAAGATTTATGCCAACCCGGAAAAATGATCTTTTGGCATGAACAGGGTCCAATACCTAGGCTGCATTGTTGATGAGCATGGGTTACATGTTGATCCAGCTAAGATCCAAGTCATCCATGACTGGCCAACTCTAACCACACTGACCAAGCTTCGGAGCTTCTTAAGACTCACTAATTTTTACCGACGGTTTCTGTTGGGATTCTTCCATATTTCCTGGGCCCTCAGCCAGGTGACCAAGGGAAGTGATAGGAAAATTTTCGTTTGGGGGAAGGAGAAACAACGAGCATTCAAAGATATGAAACATTGTTTGTGCTCAACTCCAGTACTCTCCTTGCCTTATCTGCAAAAACCATTTGATATTGAGACTGATGCATCTAAATATGTTGTGGGTGTAGTTCTCACTTAGAACAGGAATCCAGTGGCATACCATAGTGAGACACTCTCCAATATTTTCCGTAAATACCGCACCTATGACAAGGAAATGTATTTCATTATACAAGCCTTTCGTCAATGGAAACATTGCATTCTAGGGACAGAGACGATCATACACACTAATCACAAGCCTCTGCAGTTCATACAAACATAGGGGAAATTGCATAACGACCGCCATCAGAAGTGGTCCACCTACCTGTAGCAGTTCAATTTCAACATCAAGTATAAGACATGTATCTCCAATCATGTCGTTTACTGCCTCAATCATCCTCTTGTGGATGCAATTACCACTGTGCTCCATTCCTATGGACATGAAACATCGGAGTGGCCCCAACTTTACTAGCAAGATCCGGACATCGCCACCACATATCAACTCTTGGGTACAGGTGCCACTGTCACTTATTTTCACATTCAGGGAAGACTCTTATACCACCTAGGTCATCTCTGTGTTCCTAAAAGCGAGCGTGCAAAGCTGATTTTGGAATCCCACTACAGTCGGGTGGCAGGACATTTTAGCGTAGAGAAAACTGTGGCCATCATTCAGAAACATTTTTATTGGCCAAAAATTCAATTGGAAGTCATCAAGTATATCAAATATTGCATTGTCTATGCCATTGCCAAGCCATACATCAAGAAGCAATCTTATACACCCCTTTGCCTATTCCTAAGAAGTCATGGGAGTCCATCTCCATGGATTACATGTCTAGTTTTTTGTCCACCAAGCACGGAAATGACTATGTGTTCGTGGTTGTTGATCAGTTTTTGAATATGGCCATCCTCACAACCTGTAAGAAGACTGTCACAGCGGACGATACTGCCAAGATATTATTTTCACGAGTTTGGTTTCACTTTGGGATACCATAGACCATCATCTCCAACCAAGACATCAGGTTCCTCAGCACCTTTCGATCGAGTCTCTGGTCTCTATTGGACACCAAGCTCACAAAATCCACTTCTTTCCACCCCCAAACCTATGGCCAAACCAAGGTCGTCAATCAGATGATTGTGCACATCATGCGCATGTAAAATTCTAAGAATCCCCGTACATGCCACGAGAGTCTCCCATATGTCCAACACAGTTACAACAGGGCTCTCCATAGTTCCACCATCCATAGCCCATTTCAGGTGGGTCTAGGATTCCAACCCTTAGGACCCATTGATGTTGCACTTCCTATTTCCACCGCACAGACAGACTCTTCCCCTGATCATTCTACAGTTGACAAAGCCACCAAATTCAATGAGCGGATTCAACACATCCACCAATAGGTCCAGGATATTTTTTATAAATCCAATGCTAATTACAAGCAGCGAATGATAAACACAAGGTACCACACCAGTTTCAGGTTGGCAACAAATTTTGGTTACATTTGCAGAAGGAGCGTCTCACCAAGACCCATCGAAATCTCTTTCCACTTCGTTATGGGACTTACACTATCACCACGGTTGTGGGTAGCAATGCTTTTGAGCTCAACACTCCACCCTTTCTTGGTCTGCATCCAGTATTCAATGTGGACCTCCTTCGGCCATATTTTCCACCATTATTGGACACCTCTAATATCATTGAATAGCTGACACCAACAGAGCTCAACCCTGACTGCATGGAACAAGCATCCACTAGTCAGATAGTGGACACACAGGTCAAGGGAACTCGCCAACAGCAAATCCAGATTTATCAAGTTGTCAAGGCAGGGAAACTCCTACACTAAGGCAAGTGGCTCACCCATGGCCAAGTCCAGCAAAATTTTCCTCACCTGATGGGGGAACTCAATGCAATGGAGACCATTGCTTCCTAAGGGGGGAGGATTGATCCAGATGGATATTGGTGGCCACCCACCTATTCCAACTAGCTCCTCATGTATGTTTTTGTTCAACACGTCTTTCTGTACTACTTTATAATTTTGAGTTCTACACTTCTGGGTCTGTCTAAAGCCTCACACATTCTTTAGGTGGATACAAGTGGCCTATCACCTAATCCAAGTGGCCTATTTTGTATGTTTTCATTTCAACACATCTTGTTGTACTTTCAGGGTTGTTTTGGGGCCCTAAACATTTTTTTTGGCTCGTCGCAGTCAAACTATAGACTGAGTCATAGTATGATGGTGGAATGTGTATTTCTATGAAAGACCTTTCCAACAGGCTATCACATTCCTAAAACGGAGTTCGTATGAAAAATTTATGACCCTAGAAAATTGAGGTACCAAATTATACCAACTTACCCATAGGGCCCACATGACTTTTGGTGTTTCACCTTTTAGGGTTAGGTTTTTGTATGTCTAGGGTTTTGCAATTCATGAGTAATATGAAAAGAGCCTATGGAGCCTCATTGTAATGCATTCTTCTTAGATGGATGCGCGTAGAAGCCACATCTCTTCTCAGAGATAACTACCACCATTCGAGCAAGTTTTAGTTTTGCAGTTTTACAGTTTCAACCTATTTCATTATTTAATAGAAGATAATGTCCATTGAATATTTGTGTTATTCTTCCTATCTATGTGTTTATGGTATTCAGTCTGCAATCAGTTCATTCCACTCCTAAATCCAGATCATATGGATAGGTTACAAGGAAAAAAGCTAGATTAGTATGTAAAGGATACACATAGGTTGAAGGAATCGACTTTGAAGAGACGTTTTCCCTAGTTTCTAGAATGGAAGCAATGTGATTGCTTTTAGCTTATGCATGCTCCAAGAATATTAAAGTGTATCAGATAGACATGAAAACAATTTTTTTGAATGGGGAACTTGAAGAAGAAGTCTACATTGAACAACCAGAAGGATTTAAGTTGTCAGAGAACGCAGATTATGTGTGTAAAATGAAGAAGGCCTTGTATGGTCTAAAACAAGCTCCTAGAGCATGGTACTTTAGACTGGATAAATATCTACAACAAGCAGGTTTTAGAAAAGGAAGTGTAGACATCAACCTCTACATCAAGGTAACTCAAGACAGTATTTTATTAATTAAAGTTTATGTTAATAATATTATTTTTGGAAGTAATGATGACAAGTTAAGATAGAAAATTGCAAAGGATATTCAAAATGAATTTGAAATGTCATTACTCGGAGAAATATCCTTGGTAGCTTACTATATGTGACAACATCCATACCAAATCTAATGCAGACAGTTGGACAGGTGACACGATTTTAAGCAGCACCAAATGAATCGCATGTCTTACCAGTGAAGAGGATCTTGAGATATCTCAAAGGAACATAAGAGTTTGGATTATGGTATTCAAAAGGAAAGGATTTATCACTTATTGCCTACATAGATGCAAATTGGGTAGGTTGCATTGATGACCGACGCAACACCAGTCGAGCAGTGTTCTACTTGGGTGAGTGTTTAGTATCTTGTCTAAGCAAGAAACAATCATCAATATCTTTATCTATAGTAGAATTCGAGTATATTGTAGTGGAAGGATGTTGTACACGGGTTCTATGGATGAAACAAACTCTGATAGATATATAAGATGAGTATGATGAGCCCATTCCAATTTATTTTTATAATACAAGTGCCATGAGTATCTCAAAGAACACAATGATGCACTCCAAGACAAATCACATTCCAATCAAGTATCACTTTCTACGGGAACAAGTTGCAGAGAAGAACATTAGATTTGAATATGTGGGCACTAAAGAAGAAGTGGCAGAAATATTTACAAAACCGCTTCCATGGGAAGCCTTTGAGTATCTTCGCTAGAGACTCAAAGAAATTTCTACTCCAAAATGAATGCTTTTGAATGTTTATCTTATATGTCTTAGATGTACACGAGGAAGCACCATAAAGAGGACAGTTCAGGTTAAGAGGATAGTTCAGGTTAGGAGATCAGTTTCAAGAAGAGTTCAGTCAGGGGGAGTATCCCCAAGGAGAGTTAAGTTAACCCCAGATGGAAAGATACCTTTGTCATCGATGACAAAAGGGGAGAGATTTATCAGATGTAGATCATAGAGGCATGATCACAGGGGGAGCATGAGTGATATGACTTCAGTATTGCATGTTATGACTTCAATATTGCATCAGAGTGTTTCCATCAATGCCAAAGGGGGATATTGTTGATTAATTGGGTTGGTTTTCATTGGTGTCAACCCTTGAAGAAAGTATGGTAGTGAATTCTAGTAGCACAAAGGTTTGGGTAATGGACCTAAGACTTTTTTATGGATAATGGTATAAGTTTTGATATATTTGCAGGTAAGACTATTCTATATGGATAGTACATGTCATTCCATTTCCGTTGGTATGTGGAATGTCACATAACTCCTCACGGTTAGAGAGTTATGGCCATGTGAAGTTGGAGAACACTCATGAGTCATCTAGAAGCCCCAAAAGGTCAAAGTAGTCAAATTGGTTGCAAAGAAGAAATTATTTAAATAATAAAGTGAAGTGATGAGTGTACTATAAGTCAAAGTGGATTCAAAATAAATTATTTAAATAATAAAGTTAATGGATAACTTACTAATTGTGGAAAGTGGTTAAGTTAAGTGGACAAGTGGTTAGAAGTGGGTTATCCCTACAATAAGGAAAGTGGGTTAAGATGGTTAGAAGGTAACCCCTTTAGGAAGCTACATGAAAGTATAAATAAGAGGCAAAGGTCTCTTATTTAATTACACTTTATCATATTGAATATCTATTGTTGTGTAAGGATTATTGCAAGTACTCATTGATACATCTAAAGTTGTGAAAGTCTGAGGTAGCACGAACGGTTGACGGAGAAATTTTCGGAATTACAGCAAATACTAAAAAACCCTAAGTTCTAAGGTGTACACATGCTAACAGTGTATTAGGGTGCATACATGAGGTTAAATCCATAGAAACTTGAGAATATAAATATGTCTAGGTTCTAGATTCTGAGATCAAGCTCCCAGGAAGGTCTATAGTGATTAGATACATCATATCTATCCACTAGTTCAATAGGTATGTTATATTCCTATGAGTAGTTGGATTTTGATGTATGCATGGGAAATGGTTATGGAGATTTGAGGATTCTCCCTAGAGAGAGTAGTGGTTGCATGGGATCTTTTGTATAAGTCATATCTACATAAATACAGTGTTGGTATAATCAATATTTATCATTGATACTTCTTGTTAGAGTTGAGGCACATATTTCATTTCTTGGCATATGGCTAAGGGGTTTTGTGGTACATGGTTGAGAGCTTGTATTTGTGAAGTGGTTGATGTATTGAGAGGTTGAATATCATAAAGGTTTTTTATGTCTAGTTCATGTGAGTATTATTATATTGTTTCATGATAACATACACTCATTTGGCACCTGACTAGAGAGAGACATAGAGTCTTTGGGTAAATGTTATGCATGAGAATGCATGCACAGGGTACAATTACAATCTGGATACATTGACAGATTGCAGATCTATGTGAAAGAAGTTGCATAGGGTCAGAAGTTTTTAGAAGAAAGAAAACCCTAGTGTTCAGAAGGTATACGCAGGTTGCATGACAGATAGGACGCGTACATACACAGGATGTTGTATATAGGGCGCATACATACGCGGGCTATTGTATATAGGGCACGTACATACGCATGCTACATAATTGCAGGTCGTCTATCTATTGTATTTTTTTTATACTAGTTTCAGAAGGCATACACATGCTTCATAAAACATAGGTCACATACATACATAGGTTGTTGTATATATAGGGAACGTACATATAGATGCTACAGAACTACAAGTTGTGTATATATTGCATTTGTTTGATACATGGTACAGGTTGATTGCAGAGCAGTAGTACAAGTTGGCGGCAAGTTAGTGGTACAGGTTGGTACAATTTTACAGTGGTATATCTTATAGTGATAGTTTGATATTGGTTCCATCAATCTTATTCTACGTCAGGGAGGCTGGAAGGGGCAAGGATAGGTGGTTGTATTCGGAGAACACAGGGGGTTGTAGCCTCCTTCTGGTTCTGGCCAGAGATTTTGGGATTTGAAGCTTCCCTCGGGTTGTACCCTAAGAAACTTGGGGGTTAGAGCCTCCTTCCAGTTGCAATTGGAAAACAAAGGAAGTTGGTGCTTCCAATGAATGTAACTCTTAAAGACATATAAGAAAAATCATTTTGTGGTTTTCTCCCGCTTTAAAGAAGGTTTCCACGTAAAAACACTAGTGTACTGTGTATGTGTATGTGTAGGATTGTTTATTTGTTCATTGTTTATTTACTCTGCAACTATTGGATGATAATGCTACATTGATATAAAACTTGCATTTTATGGTTAAAATGGATTAAATTGATCTATTATTGATTCACCCCCCCTCTCAGTAATCCAACAATTTTAACTTCATGTTTAATGTTGATGAGGTTTGGGGATATACAATACACCTGGACCAGTCAGCAGGGTATTTTAAAGCCATTTTTCAAAGAAATAGGCTTATTGATATATTATTTGAGAAAGTAGTTCCTACTTGGCGAAATGGAAGAATGGGAGCTGAGTGTATCTCAAAAATGTTGGATCAGGTATTTATATATGAAGATCTAGTGAACCTATCTGGAAGGTATAGGTCTTGGGTTGCATATCCATTTCTTTTGGATCATGCTCATGTTCTCCTACAGATAGAAGCACCCTTCATCTGACAGCTTACCCTTTCAAATTAAATATGACGTGGCTGAAGTAAAATGGATTTTCTCAAATAGTACATGAAGTCTGGAATGATCAGCAATTCTTACAATAATCAGGGGTACAGAGAAGACTAGTGTGGAAATTGAAATGTTTGAAACAAAGGTTCCAAATATGGGAAAAACAACAGAGAGTGCAGAAAAACTTAAAATTAGATAAGCTGGAGGAGGATCTCCAAGTCTCATATCAAAAGAATTCATGGGGGGTAAGGAGAATAGAGGTAGACATCCACATAAATTCCTTAGAGGAAAAGAAAAATATTCTACTTCTGGCAGAAGAGGAGCTTTGGAGACAACGGAGAAGAGAACTTTGGATAAAAAGTGGTGACCAAAATACAAAATTCTTTCATGATTATGCTAGTTTTATAAGGAACAAAACACATATATGGGAAGGTGTGGCTAAAGACGATGAGGTTCTTACTAGACAAGAGGATCTTAAAAAAGAGGCAAATATATTTTACAAAAGTTTCTTTGAGGAGTCGACTATTTCTAATATTAATGATCAGCTTTGTGTAGCAAGTCTTTACCCCCAATTAGTCGAGGAGGAGGAAACTATACTTCTTGAAAGATCTTGTACTAAGGAGGAGTTACGGGAAGTCTTAAAAGATTTTACAAAGGACAAAATTCTAGGACCTGATGGTTGGACGATTGAGTTCTGCATTCACTTCTTTGATTTGATTGGGGATGAGTTGTTGGAGGTGGTTGAGGACTCCATGATCATAGGTGAAGTGGTAAGATCCATAAATTCGACATTTTTGGCTCTCATACCCAAAATCAACAAACCTTCCACTTTTGGCGACTTCAGACCCATAGCTTTGTGCAATATGTGTTACAAACTTATAGAAACAATTGTTGTGAATAGGATTAAACCTATTCTCTTCAGGACTTTATCTGGTGAGCAATTGGGTTTTTTAAATGGGAGATAGATCATGGATGCCATTGGTACATCCCAGGAATGCTTGCATATCATTAAGTTGAAAAACCTGAAGGAATTAATTTTGAAACTTGACCTAAAGAAGGCATATGATTGTATTAACTAGGATTTTTTAATATTGACCTTACTACAAATAGGTTTTGGTCTTTTGCCTACCAAGTGAATAATGAGGTGTGTGACCAGTGCAACTATTGTGGTTCTGATAAATGGGGAGACTACTTCTTTCTTCCAAAGTGGAATAGGTTTGAGACAAGGATGTCCTTTATCCCCATTATTGTTCATTTTAGTGATGGAAGGTAAGGTTTGCTTCTAAAGAAAGGCCAGGCAAAAGGGAAGTTAATTGGTGTGAAGTTCTCCAGATTAGTAAAGATCCTCCATCTTTTCTTTGTGGGTGATGTAATTATAATGAATAAAGATACATTACAGGAATGGAGGGAGATTTAAAACATTCTAAAGATCTTTTGCAGAGCATTGGGTATGTTGGTTAACATGACAAATTCAACCTTTCATTATTTGGGTTTACAAGGGGAGGACTTAGAAAAATTTAAAGTTTATTTCCCTTATAACTTTGTTGAACTATTTGAAGGTTTTAGATATCTCGGCTATTTTCTAAAGACTGGTAATTATAAGGTTGAATACTAGAGATGGTTAATTGCAATTGGTGTAATAGATGGCTTTCACTAGGTGGGCAATTTTTTCTTATTAACGTTGTCTTAGAAATTCAACCTATGTATTAGATAGCTTTGGTTGTTATTCTTGTTTCTGTTCTCAACAAGATTAGACAAATAATTTTTACTTTCCTTTGGTTGGGCTATAGTGAAAAAAAATGTATACATCTCTATAGTTGGGATTTTATTGCAAGACCAAAGTGATTAGGAGGTTGGGATTTGTGGAATATCTTCCTTTTTAATAAATCATTGGTGGAAAACTCTCTATGGAAAACTTTCAAAGAAGAGAAAAAGATTTCTCATCCTACCAATGTTACCATTGTGACAAGATGGGACATATTTTTAAGAATTTTCCAGTTAGAAGAGAACAATACAAGAAGAGAAACAAGATGAAACATGCCCACATAGTTGAAGATGAAGAGCCACCCACAAAGATGATAAAAGAACAGATTGAAGACTATGTCTTAATCTCTGCCCTCTTAGTATCAGTGACACCTAGTGAGTACACTTGGATCATAGATAGTGGTGCTTCCATGCACATGAAAGGTCAAATAGATATTATCTCTTGCCTTACAGAAAATAACTTTCCCCGGAAAGTTACACTTGGAGATGATTACCAATACCCTATCAAAGGAGTAGGAGAATCAAATTACAAACTTGATTCAGGGACACCAATGAAGATGAAGGATGTATTATATGTACCAGGTTTAACAAAGAACTTACTTTCTATCTCAAATTTAGATAAGAAAGGATTCAGAGTTGCTTTCATAGATGGAGAAGTTCTTATGTGGCCCAAAGGAAAAACCATAGAAAAGGCAATTGTTATTGGAAAAGAAGAAGGTGGCTTGTATAAGATAAAAGGTCACTCAGAAGCAGAATTGACTCATTCCATTGAGAATCCATGTGAACTTTGGCATATAAGACTAGCTCACATCAACTACAAGGAATTACCATATGTAAGCAAGGAAGTCACAAGTCTACCAGAATTCAAGGTTGATCATGAAGGTGTGTACAACGGATGTGCACAAGGAAAGAAAATCAAGAACCCTTTCCTGAAAAGAGACAGTAAAGAAGGAGTCATAAAGCTCATTCACTCATATGTATGTGGCCCAATGCCATCAACCTCCATCAATGGGTATGTATACTATGTGTCTTTTATTGATGATTATTCTCGCAAAACCTGGGTTTACTTTTTGAAATCAAAAGATGAAGTGTTCGGTAAATTCAAGGAATTCAAAGCCTTGATAGAGAATCTCTCTGAAAGAAAGAGAAATATACTCAGGTCATATAATGGAGGAGAATACACCTCAAAAGAGTTTGTAAACTTTTGTAAATATGTCAAGATCAAGAGGGAGCTCACCACTCCCTACAATCCTCAACAAAATAGTGTAGCAGAAAGAAAGAACGAAACTATAATGGAAGCAATGAAGACCATGATCTATGATCAAGATCTTCCAATGCACTTATGGGCAGAAGAAACAAGAAGAACAATGTATGTACAGAACAGATTATCCCATAGTTCACTTGGGTTCAAGACCCCTGAAGAGATGTTCTCCAGAAAGAAGCCAGAAGTAAGCCATCTCAAAATATTTGGGTGTCCCATATTTGTACACATTCCAAAAGAGAAGAGAACCAAGTTGGACCCTTCAGGAAAGAAGAGAATATTTGTTGGATATTGTGAGGTCTCCAAGGCCTTCAGAATATACATACCAGGTTACCATCATATTGAGATCAACAGAGATGTAACCTTTGATGAAGATGCAGCACTCAAGAAATCAAAAAGATGTCATCTTGAAGAAGTATATGAAGAAGAACCTGTGGCTCCCAGAGTTGCAGAACCAGTGAGGGAAGTCATAACTTCGACTGATGAGGAGATTCTAGAAGATCATGATATAATAGAATCTCAAAAACTTCCTCTCATGAGGAGTTTCTACAAGATCATGATATAATATAATCTCAAGAACCTCCCCAGATGACGATCTCCCACAAGAGAAATCTGGCATGGGCAAGGGAACTTATTCAAGATGGAGAGAAGTATGGTGCTCCTGAAGGAACCATGAGACAAGTCAAGAAACCCAAGACATTCTCCAGTTATATGGATTTTATGTGTGATCTATTATATAAGGAACCTACTTTCTCTGAAGAATCCATTCAGAAGAAAGAATGGATAGATTCCATGACAGAAGAATACCAATCCATTATAAATAATGATGTATGGGAAATAGTTCCTAGACCGAAGGGAAAGGATGTGGTATCTTCCAAATGGCTATACAAGATAAAAAATGTTGTTGATGGAAGTATTGAGAAATATAAAGCAAGATTTTTTTCTCGTGGATTTTCTCAAAAGGAAGGCATTGACTATGAAGAGATGTTTGCTCATGTAGCTAGATACACTTCAATCAGAACCATCATAGCCCTTGCAGTTAAGATGAAATGTAAGTTACACCAGATGAACGTGAAAACAACTTTCTTAAATGGTGTTATAGAAGAGGAAGTGTATATAGAACAACCTCAAGGGTTTGAAGTTGAAGACAGAAAAACTCATGTATGCAGATTTAAGAAGGCTCTGTATGGATTGAAACAAACTCCTAGAGCTTGGTATGGAAGAATTGACAATTTCCCGATGAGCTTGGGATTTACCAAGAGTAAAGAAAATTATAACCTTTACTTCAAGGTTGTGAATGATGATCCTATTATATTGTTGTTATATGTGGACGAGTTATTTCTAACTGGAGAAGAAAATATCATCATTGAGTGTAAGAAGAAGCTCGCTGCAGAATTTGAGATGAAAGACCTTGGCCTAATGCACTATTTATTAGATCTTGAGGTCTGGAAGGGCCCAGAGAAGATCTTCCTTAACCAAGGGAAGTATGTAGTTGAAATATTGAAGAGGTTTGATATGTTGGAGTGAAAATCCATTAATACACCCATGGAAACAAAGTTGAAGATCCTAGTTGACACTTCGTCATAATTGATTGATGTTGCGTTGTACAAACAGATCATTGGTTTGTTGATGTATCTGATGAACACCAGGCTAGATATATGTTTTGTTGTGAACACCTTGTGTCAATTTCTGGTAGAGCCCAGACATGTTCACTTGATTGTTGCAAAACATATGATGAGGTACCGTAAGGGAACATTAGATTTTGGTCTCAGTTATAATGGAGATCACGACTTCAGACTGAGTGGTTATACCAATTCAGATTGGGATGGAAGTGTCTATGACAGAAAGAGCACTTCAGGATGTTGTTTCAGTCTGGGGTAAGCCATGATCTCATGGAAATGTAGGAAGAAATCAAGTATTTCTCTCATCACGACAGAAGAAGAATACATCGTTGCATGTTCCGCCAATTGTGAAGCCATAAGGATTTGGAAGTTGTTGACAGGTCTATTCGATCTGGAGATGGAAGCAATTTTGATTCTATGTGATAACTAAAGTTTCATAAAGATGATAGAGAACCATGTGTTCCATGACAAGTCAAAACACATATAAATACGATATCACTACATCTGTGATATGGTGCAGAGAGGAGCCATAAAGCTCCAGTATGTTAGCACAAATGAACAGGTTGCAAATATGTTGACCAAGCCTCTGTCTCGACTCTCATGTAAAGTTTGATTACTTCCAAGATAAGCTTGGTGTAGTCTGAAAGGACCTCCTTCGAAAGGGGGAGTAGTGGTGATGCTAGCCTTGTGCTTAAGATTTCCAGCTTCATACTAATGTTGTTTGTATGCTCGCCTTATGCTAAATATTTCCAACTTTGTGCTAATGTTGTTGTGATGCCAGCCTCGTGCTGAATATTTCCAACTTCATGTTGATGTTGTTGAGATGCTAGCTTGGTGCTGAAGATTTCCAACTTCGTGTTGATGTTGTTGAGATGTCAGCTTCATGCTGATGATTTCCACCTTCGTATTGTGATGTTGTTGTTGTTGATGTTGTATCATCCTTGTGTTGTTATTGATGATGATGATGATGTATTAGTGTTATACTAATCCATGTTGATGCAGATGATGATGATGTCATTCCAGATCCCTGTTATGGATGATGATATTGATGATAAAGAAAAAAATTTGATAATTTATAGATATGTCAGTTAGTGTTCCAGATGTTTTTGATGTTGTTTCCCTCTCTCTCTCTCCTGATGATGTTGTAGAATACCCTTCTTGTTAAGGGGGAGTGTTGAAATATTGTAACTGTAAAGAGTATTCTATTTATTATTCATTTATTATTCATTAGATCAATCCCCTTTTGTGGATTAATCATGTCGGGCATTGTAATTGACCAAATCCCCTTTTGTGGATTGGTCAAACCCTAAATATAATATGCAAATTGAGAAGTTGGACCCTGGGCTAATTAAAGTGGGTTTAACCACTAAGAAGACAAGTCGGCCCTACCCAGTGAAGAGACACCTTTTCAGCACCTTCCAATTTGTATAAATAAAGGAAGCCAATGCCTCATTATCTCACTCACTCATTCGATCATCCAGTGTGCAAGTTTGGTAGTTGTAGTTGGGAGAAGAAGGAAGAGAGAGGTGCATTGCTCAGTTTTGGATATTCTCTAGTGTTTTGGTTTATTGTCTTGGCATTGTATTGACAATCTATATTAAGGAAGTTTTTGTTGGGTTTTCTCCCCCATGAGGGTTTCCCAGAATAAATGTTGTGTATCTTGTGATCGTGTTTTTCTCAGTGATCCTACCTATGTTATTGTTATCTAGTAAATTGAAAAGAAACCTAATAATAGCTTAAACCTTAACAAGGGACTCTTTAATTGAATGTTTTGATTGTTGGACAAAGAAGGTGCCTAAGTACCCTACTCTACCTTGCATTGTTATCTTTAATTGAATGTTTTGATTGTTGGACAAAGAAGGTGCCTAAGTACCCTACTCTACCTTGCATTGTTAGCTGGCACATTTGGTTGAAATGCAATAGGGAAATTTTTGAAAATGGGAGCCCATCTATCAGCTCTATAGTGTACAAGACCCTTGGAGGATTGAATAGACCAACAATTACTCAAAAAGTATCAATCCAAAGACTCCTCAAGACTTCTCTCAAGTTTCGGCGATAGCGGGCTAGTTTGATGGAGCAGCCCAATCAAATGCTCAACAGAGTGGAGCAGGGGGGTTGATTAGGATCATTGAGAATACAGTGTACAAATGGACTTTCAACTGTAGTGTAGGCACCAATACTAGAGCAGAACTACTTGGAATTTAGGCTACATATTGTTGATATGTAGGTATTTGGATACTCTAGAACAATAATTGACTAGCTAAATGACAAACGGTAACTGCAGGAAAACGCTTTAGAATGATGGACAGATAGGATCAGAGAACTCAGCAAATCCTTTTCTTCGATCAGCTACACACATATCTATCGAGAATCAAACATGGAGGCAGACTTTCTATCCAATAAATCATTTCAGATGCAAGAAGGAAAAATTACATTTAATCAGTGGATAGATGAACATGAGGGACCTACTCTATTCCTTAAGTTATATTAGAACATCTATGAAGTAGTAAGCACATCATTGAGCTGAAGCTTCTAAAACATTAGAGACAGATGTTTATTTTTTTTGTATAAATCCTTTTTGGTCGAACAGAGTGGATTGTTGTAACACCTTAGTTTTCTATTATGTAATAATTGACTTCATTACAACATGTTGCCGATGGTTTAGGAGTATTTGGACAGATGTATCACTTATCTTGAAGACAAGTATGATTTTTGTTGTTTCTTTACCAAATTATATAAAATATAATGAAAAAATTTCAGCTGAAAAATAAATAAATAAATAAACTGTCAAATAATCGTTTCGCATAAAAAAAAAATGTATTTTTTTGTTGTGATGTCGTGAAGGAGAATTTTTGGCAAGGTGTGATATTCTCGCAATATGTCACACTCAATAAAAGTTTGGGCTTCTAAAAAAATGTCCATTGAAGAAGTATCGCATAAAAGAAATCATTGTGCACGATCTATCACACCAGCATAAAGTTCAATCCGGCAACATATCGCATCAAAGTGATGTGCCACAAATTTTGTTGGAGATTTTTTATAATGGCCATCTTCTATTAATAGTAGGTCAACAAGATGTACTTAGAAGAACAGTAAAAAATACAATAGTGTGATTACTCTCGAGAGAACAACATGCTACATACCATAGAAATATGAATATCTTTTGCATATGATAGCCTTTCATGTTTACATTCAAATCTAAACTACACAGGTATGAAAATTCATTGAAATGTAATGTATTACCATTTTAATTGACGCCTTTGGAAAATTAATGGAAAAGAGCTCAAGATTCTTTAACACCACATAAAAAAAACTATGCATCTCAGAGACAAAATCATCGGTAGTGAAGTCAATATGGTAATAACATTTTTTCCTCATGTTATATGTTTTTGTTTCTATGTTAGTGTCACCTTTATTTTGTCCTTGTAGCATTAATTTCTCATCATTTCCCATATAGATTCCCACGTTTTAACAACCTTTTTATTGTAACATAGTGGTAAAAGTGTCGTTTTTATTTTTCTCATAATTTTTCATCCAAATTCCCACTTCTACGATAACCTTTTCTTGTAACATCATGTAGTGCACTTATTCCGTCATTGTTGTTGATGCATTTTTTTGAAATGAAATAATGAAAATTAGTTCGTAGTATTAAGTTTAAATTTAAAGGGAGGTAGGGTATGTATACCTTCATAGATTTTATCAGTCAAATCGTTGAGCGAAGGGAGTCCCTTGTCCCACAAACAAGGGAGTCTTATACACCAATTTAGTGTGGTGACTTGGCTGTGAACTTAAAAATATATTATTATTATTATTATTATTATTCAAATTTAAAATTTACCAATTTTTTCTTGAAATACTAAACTTTACAACCTTGTTTTATGGAAACCAAGTCGCACCTATCGAGAACATGTGAAATCTACTTAATTTTTTTAAATTAATAGAAAAAATTATACTAAATTTTAAAGGTAGTTACTACTAAATTTAAATGTTTACCAATAGTGAAGCGTTAAGTTTTATGCTCATTTAAATATTCACTAAGATTGTATTAAAATTCAAAGGTCGGATTATGGTTGGTACAAAAAAGTGTCACATTTTTGTTATTCTTGATTACTTTTGAAGTCATTATATTTTCACTCAATCTAGCATTGTATTCGAAAAAATTCATGATTAACGAACAAAGATACTCTGAGAAGAAAGGATTGGCTATGCACTGGGATACACAGAGAAGAGAGCAATGATTGCAAGCACTTCGTGCCTGCAAACAAAAAAATTACAAATAGAAATGGGGCAATCAACTCAAAGAGAAGCTAGACTTCTATGGAAATTCACAATTAAAGTCAAATGATTGGATCTAAGATTAATATTTTAACATGCCAAATTAATATAAATAAAAAAGTTTTGATTAAAAGTATATTGAAGTGCCATGAATAAAGATTAAGAAACCAAATTAATATAAATAAAAAGGTATTGATTAAAAGTATAAGGAATCATATGGAGCCAATGTAGTCATTGTAACGAAGCTTTGGAATGTGGAATTAGCATAAATAAGTTGAAATGTGGGATTAGCATCATATTGAACTTTGCATAATATCCACCTGGAAATAACATTGATTGTAGATAGCACATTGCATGGCATCTAGCTATGGATCCAGAGGTGATAGTTATGACCATGTTTTTGTCCCATCCAACATTATTGACATATACCCCAATATGAACCATCCCTAACAAATTGTATGACCATGTCATTTTAAAGATAATGTTGGCAACTCTAAGGATTGTTGGGGCCTTATTATTTTTCATTTGGTATTTTCACTAACTAATATTTATGTGTTATGGGTGTGGATTTACAAACAAAATATAAAGTAATCCAATTTGTTTTAATAAATTAGCAATAGATAAGCAAGGGTTATGTGGCAGATTTTCTCTCCTGCAAAAAAAAATATTAATAAATTTAAGTAGCAATTGTATTTGAAAATGCAAAAAGTGCATTGTCATAAGGTTGAAAAGTCAAATTGGATGTGAGATTGTCACGATGACATGTGATACTTTAAGGGGACATGGCACAACACATGGCAAGTTGAAAGGAAATAGAGGGTGTTGATAGACATGTTTTCAAAAGTGTCGATACATGCTTTTTCAGAAGTGTTAATGGACAAAATTTAAAGTTCACCAAAAAGTGTTGAATTTTCAATGAGCTACAGCTCATGTATTTTCTTTAATTTTTCTGTTTAACTTTTACTTGAACCATAACTATTGCAGAAAACCAATATCACAAGAACAATAACCATGCACAAGAACACAAGAAGTATCCTAGGAAACCCTTCTCAACAAGGGAAGAAAACCCGGTGAATCATTTGTTATATTCTTCAAGAGAAATACCTCCCACACCATCACCAAACCNTCAAAATATAATTAATAATTACCATATTAATTATCTTTTACATTATGGTGGGGCCGACCTGTACCCTTTACATCACAAATAGGGTTACAGGTAAGTCTGACTCTTGGACAATATAACAAGGGATCTCATACACCCACTAGTACTCAACCACTAGGGGCACATCCATTTGTGCTCGGTCATAGGGATGTCCACATCTCTATCTCACTGTGTTTCACATGAGAACCACACTCACTAGTGCTCAGCCACTAGGATCACGTTCACCTGTGCTCAGCCACAGGCATGTCCAACTCAGCAAATCTTCTTTCTAACTATGTTACACAGGAGAATCATCTAGAGTATCACATCATCTCAACTCTCTGCCCAGAGGATGCTAATACATCGTTTCATCTCTGTCTCAAAACGATGCACCTAACTCATGGGATTTTCCACACGTTCACTTGTGCTCAACCACAAGCACATCCAACTCAGTAGATCTTCTTTCTCATTGTGTTACACAAGAGAATCATCTGGAGTATCATCTCAACTCTTTGCACAGAGGAGAGCAGTAAACCCATCACATGGGCTTCTTCCCTTCTCAGGGGCACACAACATTCCATCTCTGCTTCAGAGAGGAACCACACACCCAGCTCATGTGCTTCCTCACCCCACACGGAGGCATACAACGTTCCTTCTCCATCTCAAAGAGGAACCACACACCCAACTCATGGGCTTTCTCTTAGGTTGACTCACTCAGTCTATGTCCTGGAGGATGTCTCACGCAGTTGTAATCATCAACAAAAAGATCATGTTTTTTGACATTTATCAATACAAATGTGTATGCAAATTTCTCAACATAAACTCTTTTATTCCAATAAGACATAAACTCTTTTATTCCAATAAGAATTATCATAATGTTTTTTATGCATTGAATAACTTCCAATTCCATGCCTACATAAGAGTGCATTGAAAGTGTCTACTAAACTCACTTTGTATATGGCACCTCATTGTTTGTTTTGGATTACCTTCCTCTTCCCTACATGGGCAAGGTGCTTCCCCCTCCAACACTAGTTGATAAAAATTACCGAACAGTTAAATGTCATATGGTAAATTTGTCCAAGTATGTTATCATTAATGATCACCGACCAACATAATCGTGCTTACACATACTACTTTGAGTGTGTTGCGTTGAGACACTTCAGATATGAAAAACAAGCAATCATTGAACTTACCCTTTCATATCCATATACCAATTAATTTTCAACAACATCTATTATTGAATCTCTAACCTTGCCAAATGGAGGATACCCATATTGATGGGTAACTTGGTGGAAGTGGTTTTGGATGGATGATATACATATCGAATGGTGGCGTGGTAGAAGTGGTTTTGATCACATCACTCCTAGGTTTTGACTCCCAACCATGCCATTCTAGCATAAATAGAACACA
>JZKD02S1789377.1:22741-40104 GCA_000966675.3 Picea glauca | reverse complement strand
CATTTAGTCTTTGTGCATGCAATTAAACCTTATCTTATATGGTATATTAATTTTTTACTAGAAATTGCATTTGGTTTTAGAGTTTGACATTGATGTGCAAAAATAAATATCAAAGTCATACGAAGGGTAATTATGCTAAAGGCATGTATATAGGGATATGTTTTTCCCAAAACCCGCCAACCAATCAAAACCTATCAACCGATACCACTTGTCATGTCAACTATTCACATGTCCCTTACCTCATTTGTTGTTCCTGGGGATTTGACCTCCTTTGTCATTAGCCTAAGTGATGTCCACCTACCTCATACCACCTCGTTCATCCATGCCCATTTGCTTAACCACTTCCACCTCCTTCACCAGTTCCTTCTATGAAATGCACATAAAATCAATGAACCACCTACCATATATACCCATACCTAGGCTTTATAAAATAGTAGATTTTTTTTATTATATACATGCTCATGAAACCTTGCAATGTCTATGGGACCTCTCTCATAGTGCCAAATACTAAAATAAGCACTCAGATGGGCATAGTTGATCACAACAAAATATCGCCCATGTCAATGGCTTGCTCAACCGAATGTTGCACATATACAAGATTGAAATGCACCACAAACTTGTAGAAGAGAGTATCATGCAAGAATTCCATCTCCAATGACTTAGAATCTGGATTAAAACATTGAACCCATGTCATGTTTTTTTAGCCCTACACTATTTGTAAAGGTGCTTAATTTCAAGAAACCAATAAGAGTTGGGTTTTCACAAGTAGTGCAGAAACGAAATCATATGAAACTCACACTAGTGTTTTCAACAATGTAAATTGAACATGTTTTTGCAATCTGAGGATGTCTCGTGTCGTAGATGCAGTTCCTACGATGATTGTTGAAACAAGCACAAAAGTCACCCACCGAAACACAATATCACATTTGTCATCCTCAACCTTTTGTCCATCTTAGGGATAAAATTATTGTCACGAGGAGGAATGGGGATAGGCCCAAGAATCCTTCTATACCTCACAATTCTTACAAGTTGGTCACACATATCCAATCAATTTGGAATCAAAAATGTGTTTTCATCACTAATGCATTAATTCAAATGATTGTATAGGCTACTTATAGTGAAAATTTTAACCATAAAATTACAAATTCAGTTCCAAACATTCTAGAAAATATATATTTTCAAAGAATCGACTAAAGTTTTTAACTTAATACAATGTACAATTTTTACCTTATACAAGAAAAAACTATTTTGCTAGCTTATTCCATACCTTGCAGAATTTGTATGCCTAAGATAAGTAAATTGCACTTTCAAATTGTGAAATATGGTAGTAAAAAACATAAAGATGCTTAAAATGTGTGTTATAAGCTAACATTTAGAACTATCACATACAATTATATTTCTCAAAGAAAAATGCATCCGACAAAGTCAAATAAACCAAGCCTAATGCTAGTCTGTAATGTTAGAAAAATAGGTGTGCTTGTTTCACCATGGACAATATAGCAATATTGTCACCCAACCATAGGCACAAAGGCCACCCCCGAGCACCTTAACCTTGACAGACAAAATATTTCAGGAAGCAATCCAATAGCCAACCAAGGTAGCGCACCTTTATCCAAGGCTAGCGCACCAAGAAAGAATAACCAAAGACCAAGAAGAAAGTCCAAACCATAACCAAGAGAAATTCCAAGACAAAATTGAAATGCCAATTGTAGCGACTCCAGTTGCAACCGCAGTTCCTCTCCAAACTTGTGCACCACTGGTCTTATGCAGTTGTGAGGGTGAGTATGAAAAATGAGCTCTAGTGCCCTCTATTTATACTACTCTATCTCACTTGACTGGGCCGAATTCTCTTTATAGAGGCTAATAACTCAATATTAAATATTATCTTGAGCCGACTTGTCTCCAAGAGTTATTATCCAATGTTTTAGGGTTTCTCTTGCTTCCCAGAATATTCTAGTCTTATCAAAGGTTACACATTGAGGCTAATACCTCCCAGAACTACCATAATATCAACACTCCCTCCTAGCTAGGGAGGTATTAAAGGAAATGGTCTTGAGTACAAATAGACCATTCAACCGATAGCATCATCATAGCCACACAAGTTATCTCATGATCAAATCATGAGCACCACCATCACTATAAGTATCATTTGATAGCATCAACTACATCATCTCTCGAAGCCATACTCCATCTGGTTAATCAGGCATGATGTTGAATAAGTCACTTACTTCACAAAGTGATACAAGAACCATTCTTCTAATCCGAACAAATGTCCTAGAATAATAACTATTTCAATGGATGTTGGAAGCCACGCCATGGGATACAAGGACTATTATTCTAATCCGGACATACGTCCTAGAAGAATGATTGTCCTTGACCATTTTCCATAGGGATAATGTCTATCCATCAACATACTGACTATCCATCTAGCTAGTAATCATCTCCAACACTAGTGATAGTCTTCATGGTAATAAGAACAATGTCATTCAGTAGAAAACAATTGTGTCTATCCATAGTAGTACACAACTACTATGCAGTGGTACACAACCACACCTAGTAGCACAGAGCTACTAAACAGGGGAACACATCCACCATAGTGGCATACAACTAATTTCCAAAGACACTAGTCTCCACACTAATCATATCATCTGATATCAACCTGCATAACAATATCATGATACAAACTGAGTCATCTAGGCCATTCTTCCACTCACATATGTGATATCTGGAAGATCATCTTCCCTCAAAAAGTAAAACATCAGCCATGGGCTATCTGGACTACTCTTCCCAAGCATAGAAGAATAATTGTCCTTGATTTATGAGCTTGGACCATTCACCTAATTGGGCCATTCCTCTGGCACTAATCATAGTGCAATCTGGAGAGAATGTGTCCTCCCTAGGGAATGTTTGTCCCTGATTGTTGAACCTAGAACATTCACCTAACTAGGTCATTCCTCTGGCACTAATCATAGTAAAACCTGGAGAGAATGAGTCATCCCTAGGGAATGAATGTCCAAACCATTATCTATGGAAATCATTGTCCTTCACCAACCTCCAAAACGCATCATTCTTCAAAACTGCTCACAACTGTGAACTTTGAAAGAATGATTGCCCGACAAGGCAGACCATTCTACTTGACCACTACTCAAAGTATCTGCCAAGAAGAATGACTATCCTAGACCATTCCCCCACACTGGCCACAAGGGGAATCAATGTCTATGGTACAACATCAATCTATCAGACCATTTTCATTACGAAAATGCCTATCCGATATGGACCTTTTTTCTGAACTGGAAAATGCATGTCCGTCAGAAATCTCGAATCACTTTCCAAACTGGAAAGGAACTTCCCATCTTGGACCATTTTCTGAACTGGAAAATGACTGTCCATAAATAAATATCATATCAGTGCTCCCTCCCAATATGGGAGTAATCACTTCCTTTTCCAATAAGTAAGTCGTCTCCACGAGCCCCAACTTGTCTCTTAAGTACACAAACTTTTTATCTTGGACAAAGGCCTTACCAAAATACCCGTTATCTACTCATCTGTGGAAATATACTGGAGAACCACTTCTCTCTTATGGACTTTATCACGAAGAATATAGTGCTTGATCTCAATGTACTTTAGCTTGTCATGGTACACCAATTTCTCTGAAAGCTTCACATGGCTCCGATCATTACAATATATCATGGTCGAATTTATCACCTGATCAGACAGTCCAGAAACCAACTTACGAAGCCACATTGATTTTGTACAAGCATCACAAGTTGCAATATAATTTTCTTTTGTAGTGCTTAGTGCAATAGACTTATGTTTCTTGCTAGCCCATGTCATCGTGGAAAAGATCAAACTGAAACATATCCAACTAGCATTTCCTTTGTCATCTACACTCCCTACCCAATCTAAATCAACAAATTCATGCAGTTGTATGTCATAATTTAAATGTCCCACAAAACAATTATCCAGCTGAGTATTCTCCAAATACATTAACAATCCAATTAGAGTCTCTTCAAATTCTTCAAATCTGTTATCATGGGAGTTAGCCATGGATTTTCAATCCATCATCCCAGACTTCTAAGTCACCATTCTGATACACTTTCTCTTTCAGAGAAAGTTTTTTTCCCTCTTTTGTTGTATATGAGATACTCTACATCAAGTTTCTTGAATCCATACAAGGTCTTCTTCCATTTGCAGACATGGATTTCTTTATGGTACAATTTTTTTTCTCAATTTTCTTTGTTGGGAAGAATAGTCTTTTACATGTAAATTTCAATCCATGGATACTGCAAGATGTCGTCGTAGTCTTATCCCTCCTTTTGGAAGAACCTCTAGTTTTGAATCTCGTAATGCTTCCATTCATAAGTCCTTTTCAAATTTTATTTCATACATTGTTCTTCGTCACAACTTCCATTTCTTCTTCTTGATTGCTTTTAGTGGGTTCAAACCAAGATGGTAGTCTTATAATTCCCAGTATAATAACTGTTTGTTCTCGATTTTCTTTCTTTCTTGGAATCTTCATGTTCTTCCTCATGTTTCTCTTTAACTTTGGGTTCCATGGAGTCTTTTATAGATTCCTTTCCCTTTCTTCTTGAAGATTCCAACTTCTTCCTTTCATCATAGGAACATAGATGTAGATGGACAACCAAGGACACTTAAGACTTCTTTTCGAAGAATACTTCTTCTAGAGTCAAACTGAACACATTTTGTTTATCATGGCTACTAGTTTCAATGGGGAACATGGAAAGATACTTCATAGTATTCACGGATTATTTAATGGATCATATCGTTTAGGATTAGCTCCCTCCTAATCTTGGCTTCATGCACAAATGCATGCTCTTCTTTTGGAATTTTGTAATCAGCTCCCTCCATCTAAGAGATTCCATGCTTCTGTGTGCATCCTTATTTACTTCTACAAAGTGTCACAAGTCTTATTCTAATTTCCTCTTGATTATTGACTTATTTATTATCTGACTCCTTTTGGGTCTCTTCAAGTTTGATTATGATTTCAACCTATCTGGATGTTTTTACTTATATAATAGATTCCTCAGGAATTTGTCAACGTATTTCATCTTCTCGTAGTCATCATAATAGCAATATGTATCTTGTTATTATTCCATAGGTATTGTTTCATTAACCATCTTTTCTTCTAAGAAAATAGATATGCATGACATGTACAAGAACTATGTAAACATGGTATGTACAAGAACTATGTTATAGAATAATATTGTTACCTTGACTAGAAGAAGAAGTTTTTTTTATCCTGCTTGGATTTCTTTGAGGGTTCCCTTTCTTCGGAAACTATTGCTTCACCTATTTCCTTCCTTTTCTTTAACTTAGGAAAGCGGTTCTTGTAGTGACCATATTTTCAACAGTCGAATCATTGCATTTTTGATATATCCTTTTCTTGATTTGGTTTCTTCCTTAAGACAAACTTCCTCTTATTCCTGAAATTCTTTGAATTTTTCTATGAAGGCTTGATCATCATATTTCTTTTGGAATTTCTATTTTGTGCTAATCCTTGATTCTTCTTGTGCACAATAGGTCCAAAGTTCTTCAAATGTGGGGTACTCCTTTCTTGTGTTCATGCATGCGACAAATGCATCCCATGTCTTGGGAAGTCCATTGAGTACTATATTTACCAGTTCATTTTCTGAAATGATTTCTTCAATTGCTTGTAGTTGATATCTTAACTGAGAGATTCTTACAAAGTATGATGTTATGTTATCATCACCATTCATTTTCATGTCACAGATCATTCTTCATAATCATTACTTGTCCAATGTTTCTGAATGAGAAGTAGTTAGTTAGGGCATCGTACATCTTCTTAGATGAGTCAAGATGAGAGTTGTAGGGTATCAAGTGGTTTTTTACAGAGTCCACTATGATACTCATAGTGTTGATGTCAGTCCTTGAACTTCTCAATAACTGCAACATTCTGAGGTTCCTTCTCTTTTCTTGTTTTAAACTATGGTTCCATGATCTTTCCTTTCATGATATCCAACACTTTATTCTTGGAAAGGATGAGATCAATCCTTTTCTTCCATGCTTTGAAGTTAGAATCCCCTTCTAACTTGTTTTCTGACTTCATAGAGTAAGTCATGACTGCTTTGACTTGGTCAACCTTTGACTTTGACCAAAATACTCAAACTTGATGCCTTGGCTTACTGAGAGTACCATGAGGTGTGTTAGGCTAGGGTGCACTAGGCTATCCAAGAATTAGGTCAAGCTCTTCACTTAAGGTGCCTTAACAAGAGGGTTAGGGTTTCATTGTTGCAAGAAAACTTTGACCGCAACTACAACTGTAATTGAGCAAATCCTCCCAATCTATATTCCAATGGTTAGACTCTCTGAATATAGTGTGGGCCCATAACCTGTTAGAAAAATAGGTGTGCTTGTTTCACCATAGACAATATAGAAATATTGTCACCCAACCATAGGCACAAAGGCCACCCCCGAGCACCTTAACCTTGATAGATAAAATAATTCTGGAAGTAATCCAATAGCCAACCAAGGTAGTGCACCTTTCTCCAAGGCTAGTGCACCAAGCAAGAATAAAAAAAGACCAAGAAGAAAGTCCAAAGCATAATCAAGAGAAATTCCAAGCCAAAACCAAAATTCCAGTTGCAACAGTTGCAGCTGCAGCTGCAGTTCCTCTCAAAACTTGTGCACCACTAGTATTATGTAGTTGTGAGAGTGAGTATAAAAAATGTGCTCTAGCGCCCTCTATTGATACTACTCTATCTCACATGGATCTCTGTAGTGAATTGCGGGGCGAAAAGCGGATTTCCCTCAAACCGCCTTTGCGGGGCGAAGATCGTGAGATCGACGGTCCCATTGCATTGCAGGGATTGAAGGTGTGCAGACCTTAAAATGTTGAATCGAGTCGCAATGGAAACCACGGTTTTGGAGAAAGCATACATGGAGCTTTGTAGTGAATTGCGGGGCGAAAAGCGGATTTCCCTCAAACCGCCTTTGGTCGCACCCAAAATCACATGGTCACATGAGATCATCGCCCAAGGTAACATTAACGGAATATAGGGGAAGGAGTTAGCACTGCTATGCTCCACATCGGAGGTTACACATTGAAAAATAAAAAAGCCTTTACGTGTATAATCCAATGGTGTTGATTAAACGAAATCTGATCGAAGGGTTGTTGTTTCACTTCGTGGTTTCTTGATCAGTTATGATTCAGTTACACTAACTGAATCATTGTTCTGGGGCATTCGAATCATTGTTCTTGAGCGGTTTGAGATTCTTGACTTGGGCGTTAGAGATCTGAAGTGTAACGGATGATGAGAGAAGGAATAAAGGAAAATTTTCATGACAAAGACATGTTGTTATTTCTCGGTAAAACAAGTTGAATTGTATGTGATCAAGAGGACAGCAAGAACAGAGCGTGAAATATGCAGATATGAATAACATAAGCTGGACAGAGAAGAAATGGTGAAAACAACAGACTGTACGAGAACTTAAGCGCAAGAAGATGCGAGCAGGAACACACTGATGTAGGCAGAGCAGAGCAGTGTAGCCAAACAATGATGAGACTAGTAAGCCATTGATAAATATTGTATCACTGTAATAAATTTCAGAAAGAAAATATTTATATCTCAGGGTGGTAGGGTGCTGCTAGGGAGGAATGTTATCCTCAGAGTTTCAAGTGGGTGCTTGAACACAGGGAGTTGTAGTTTCCATCTGGTTGCGGCCAGAAAAACCAGGGTAGTAGGGTGGTGCAAGGGAGAACCATTGTTCTTTGTTATACAGGTTGGTTCCTGTGTGACTGGAAGTTGGTGCTTCCATCTAGTTAGTGTTGGAACACTCAGGGAGTTGGTGCTTCCTTCTAGTGGGTGTTAGAGAAACTAGAGTGTTGGTGCTCTTAGCAAGTTGCAGCTTGTAAAACAGAGGTGGTAGCCTCACATTGAGTTGGTTCTCAAATATAGATGATGTACAGAACATAAAAATATTGCCTATCATTCGAAGAAGAAGAGGTTTTCTCCCTTTATGGGTTTTTTTGGCACACGGTCAGACCTAGGGTTCATCTCCAAGAGCACACCAACAAGCCCTAACTACTAGCCCTTTTAGCAACACCTACGAAGTAGATGAAGTCTCACACGAAGTAGCTATGGGGGGGTTGCAGGATAGAGATGTCTACAACCAAGGGGATATCAAGTGGATCCAATACAAAATCAATACATCAATTATATATCATTTATCATTTCAAATCTACTCCGCAGAACAATCTATCATATCTAACATAGTAATGCAATAACGATATACCAAATGACACAGAACAGAGCATCAATCACACACAACACAAAATATGTGTGGTTCACCCTCTCTCCAGGGCTACGTCCACAGAACTGTGCTTTATAATATTTTAAGATGAAGCATACAGTTCTTGTATGCGATCTTAGCTAGAAGATCTTCTTTCTTCTTCTCTATATCTCACCCCTTCCTACGCACCCAACTGCAGGGTTGATCTTCGCACCTAGCTGAAGATCTTACAATCCTAGAAGGCTCTACACTCAACACTTCTCTCTCACACAATAATCATCACTCGATCACACAATAACAAAGATAAAAATGACATAAACCCATCCCAGGTCCTTTAGACCTCTATTTATACATTAGAAGAGTTCTCAGACACCTTTAGGCTAAAACCTAAGTGTCAAGAACTTAGATACCAAAACCCTAGGTGTCTAAAACCCTAGGTCAACTTGACCCACGTTTTCAGGGCTTTGCCAGCCTGTCTTTCCTTCCCTCTCACTTGGTGCTCCAAAGCATCCAATAGTGGCTTTTTCTTCTTGTTGAGTTGTCCACGATCCATCTTCCTTGTTGATTTTTCATCCTCGATCTCTTTGTCCAATGTCTTTCTTTCTCTTACTTCACTCCATATTTTATGCTCTTTTGCTCACTTCAACCCAGTAAAAGTCATTGTGTCTTCTGTGCAATTCATTTTTTTCCTTTTCTTCCTTGCTCTTCGCTTGCTTCCATAACCAAGGGCCAACAGGTTTCCTCAGGAATATTTATTTCTTTATACTGCATGTGTGTGAATGATGGTGCATACTCTATTTTTTACTTCCTTGAATTATTGCGATCATCATTGAGTGTTATGTAATGAGTTTAAAATGGGTATAATTGTATAAGCACAGTAACAACTGATTCACCCCCCCTCTCAGTTGTCTAAAAATTGGTATCAGAGAGAGGTTCCTTTTATCTAAGGGTAGATCCTAGTGCTTAAACATGACTATCCATGAAGGAATTTCAACCAATAAGTCCCCCCTATTCAATGGAACAAACTTTGCCTTTTGGAAAGTTAGGATGAGAACCTACATAATGGATTTAGGTGTAGATGTCTGGGATGTGGTAGAGACTAGGTATGTGAAGCCAGTTGTACTAGCTTCTAAGGATGACAAGCTAGAATTTAGCTTCAACACTAAGGCTATGAATGTTATTCTGATTGGGCTTGCAGAAGAAGAATTTGTAAAAGTTATGCACTTAGAATCTGCCAAAGAAATGTGGGACAAACTCATTAGCAGTTATGAAGGTAATGAGAAGGTAAGGGATGCCAAGCTTCAAACCTACAGATTACAGTTTGAAAAACTAAAGATGAAAGAGGATGAAACTGTTGGGAAGTACTTTCTGAGAGTTGAATAACTAGTAAATGCAATGAAAGGACTTGGTGAAAAAACTGAGGAAGCCCCTTTAGTTCAGAAAATTTTGAGATCTCTGTCAAATAGGTTCAACCCAAAGGTCTATGCTATAGAAGAACTGAATGATCTAAAATTTATGCCTATCGACCAACTCCTAGGAAATTTGATTGCTTATGAAATGAGGATAGGTAAAGATAAACCCACCTCTAGAGAAGCAGCGTTTAAAGAAGATAAGAATGAGGATTATGAGCCTGATGAAATTGAAGCAAAATTTGTGAGAATACTAAAGAAAGGATCAGGAAAGTACCAAGACAAGTTTCCCTTCAAATGTTTTAACTATGGAAAGATAGGTCACTTTGCATCTAAGTGTCCACACAAGAAGAAGGACCAGAACACTGAAGGTGAAGAGAAGTACAAATCCAAGAGATTTGGTAAAAAGAAAAGTTTATGTGTAAACAATGATGACTCTTCAGGAGACACAGACAGTGATTTTTATTGTGAAGATAAGGTTAATGAATTTATGATTATGGACAAAGAGGATTATCATAATAAAAGCACCAAGAAGTGATGTTAATGATAAAGAATTTGTGGTTGACTTGGAAGGAGAACTGATCAGTTCCCTAGAAGGAATTGCTAGACTCGAATTTAAGAAGAAAAAGCAAAAACAATTGCTAATACAGTTCGAGAAAGACAGTAAAAAACCTGATGAAGACTCTGCCCTGCTAAAATTTGAATTAGAAGAGGCAAATAAAATAGAGGGCATTCTAAAACAATAGTTATCAGAGAAGAAGGCAAGATGTGAAGCCTTGGAAGAAGAGGTAGTAAAAAATAGAAAAGAGATGGAGGAGTTTAAAGCATTGTATCTCCAAAATCTTCCAAGCATTAAAGCCTCAACAAAACTAAATGACATTCTAAGAAAACAAAAATCTCCCTTGTTGAAGATTGGTTTAGGCTATGTAAGTGGTTCAAGCAGCAAACATCTCGAAAGAAAAGAGATAGTAAATATGATCAAGTTCCAAGTCAGCAAACAATCATACCATGTGAGTACTCTGCCACCAAAATATAATACAGACAAGATGATCCCTAATCAAAAACAAATGTATCAGAAGATGGAGCAACAAATGCCAAGAAGAAGGCCATCCTTCAAGTACCAAAATTTCTTCCATGGTTACTGTTTTTACTGCTTTAATTTTGGTCATAAGATTGCAAATTTTCAAATTAAGTTTAGAGACATGCAACTGAGGAGATCAAGAAATAAACAATCTTTGCAACATAGAACTAAACAACCAATGAGTAGACAAATTTTCACCAATCACTTTGACCTATTGAACAATGAGCTCGAATCATATAACTGTCATAACTTCGGCCACAAAGTTTCAAACTTCCATCTGAACAATTACAAAGCAGATCCAAGGATAAAACCCTTAGCTAGAAATGTCAACACATGGAAAAAGAAAGATAGTGAAAAATGTGGTTTAGTACTTTCATCTCAAAAACAAAAATACCCCTGGTATATAGACAATGGATGTTCCAAGCACATGACTGGAGACAAGGATAAGTTTTTTTCTATAAGTAAAAGCAAAACAGGAAATGTGACCTTTGGAAATGATGAACTAGGTAAAATCAAGGGTAAAGGGATGGTGAGTTTGATTAATGATAAAGGAAAATCCCAGGATGTTCAGATGGGCTGAAACATAATTTGATAAGTAGGATGTGAAGTGGTGTTCACTTCCAAATATTGTAAGATAAAGTCTATAAACTCAGGACAAGTGGTGGCTAAAGGCATAAGGACAAATAATAATGTATATGTGCTGAAAGAAGATAGAGAAGAGTGTCGTCTAAGAAAACATGATGAAATTTGGTTATGGCATAGGAGACTTTGACATCTAAACTTTGACCACTTAATCAAGCTCAAAATTCTTGAGGCAGTAAAAGATCTTCCAAGAATATCAAAGCCACAAGACTCTGTGTGTAAACCATGCCAAGTAGGAATCTAACCAGGACACAGTTTAAATCCAAGAGCTCTACTTCAACAGAGAAACCACTCCAATTAGTTCATATGGACTTATGTGGACCATCAAGATAGGAAGGCACGGGGAAGGTAAACTACTTCATGTTGATCATTGATGATTACTCCAGACTCACTTGGGTTTCTTTTCTCAAAGAAAAAGCTGAAGCATTTGAAAAATTTAAAATATTTGAGGCTTTAACTGAGAATCAAACATGAAACAGATTAAAGGTCGTAAGATTGGACAGAGGAGGAGAATTTATGTCAAGTGATTTCAAGGAATTCTATGATAAACATGGGACCAAGAGAGAATACACAATCCCAGGAACTCCACAACAAAATGAAGTAGTTGAGAGGCAAAACAGAACAGTTCAGCAAATGGCCAGGTCAATGATGAATAAGAATAAAATTGGTCAAACCTATTGGGTAGAAGCAATACACACAACAATCCATATTCTTAACAAATCCCACCTCAGACCACACAGTGACAAGACACCTTATGAACTGTGGTATGGAAGACCTGCTTCAATCAAACACTTCAAAGTCTTTGGGAGTAAGTGCTACATAAAGAATAATAATGAAAACATTGGCAAGTATGATGACAGGTATGATGAAGGCATCTTCTTAGAATATGCTACCAACAGTAAAGGATATAGATGCTTTAATAAAAGATTGTATGAATTAGTTGATTGCATTGATTTAAAGGTTGATGAAGGAGTCCCAGTAAGAGAGGTGAGAAATATTGAGTCTGCTACAGAGGACACAATTGAAGCTAAAGATGAACAGGTCCAAGAATTAGAAAAAGAAGACTATGAGTTAGATGAAGATACAAATACTCAGACAAACTCAAATCAGCAGACAACATCAAATCCTTCCCCCAGAATTACTCAAAAGAATCATCCTGCAAGTCAAATAATCGGTTAGAAAGACAAAGGTGTACAAACCAAGAGAAGGATAATCAAAGACACCAAGCAATCACATATAGCCTTCATATCCATGGAGGAACCCAAGAACTTTAATGAATCCAATAAAGATGTAAATTGGTTAAAATAAATGAATGAGGAACTGGATCATATTGAGAAGAACAATACTTGGGAGCTTGTTCCTAGACTTGCAGATAAGAATGTAATTGGATCCAAATGGGTGTTTAAGAACAAAATGAATGAACAAGGAAAAATTGTTAGGGATAAAGATAGATTGGTATGTAAGGGGCATGCACAAGTTGAAGGACAGGATTTTGATGAAACCTTTGCACCAGTGGCAAGATTGGAAGCCATTAGAATGCTTCTTGCCTATGCATTTCATAATAACTTTAAAGTATATCAGATGGATGTTAAGTCAACATTTCTTAATGGAGATCTAGAAGAAGATGTATATGTGGAGCAACCTGAAGGATTTTCACTAACAGATAATCCTGACTATGTCTGTAAGTTGAAAAAGGCATTGTATGGACTGAAACAGGCACCACGAGCCTGGTATTATAGACTGGACAAAATTCTACAGGACAAAGGGTTCAAGAAAGGTATCGTTGACAGTAATTTATACATTAAGTATGAAGGTGATGATTTATTAGTTGTTTTGGTTTATTTAGATGACATTATTTTTGGATGCACTAATGACCCTTTAGTTCAGTGGTTTGTTAATTCAATGCAGACTGAGTTTGAGATGTCCATGATAGGAGAACTATGATATTTTATTGGTTTACAAATCAATTAGAGTTCTGTAGGGATATTTATCTCTCAAGAAAAGTATTTGAAAGATATGTTAAAGACGTTTCATATGGAATATTCTACACTTGTGAGCACACCTATAGTGGTTGGTTGCAAGCTTAGTAAAGATGATATTTCACCTGATGTTGATCAAATAACATATCGATCAATGATAGGCAGTCTTTTGTACATCACAACATCTCGTCCTGATATAATGCAAGTTGTTGGAATGGTAAGTCGTTATCAGTCTTCTCCTAAACAAATTCATTTAGCAGCTGTCAAAAGGATATTCAAATATTTGAAGGGCACAATGACTTACGGTCTCTGGTATCCTAAAAATTAGAATTTTCAATTAACTGCATATTCAGATGTTGATTGGGAAAAAAAAATTGATGAGAGAAAGAGCACCAATGGAAGTACATTCTTCTTAGGTGATTCGTTAGTAGCATGGCTTAGTAAGAAGCAATGATCTATTTCATTATCAACTACATAGGCAGAGTACATTGTTGTTGCTACTTGTTGCACTCAGATTTTATGGATGATACAAACTCTTGCAGATTTGAAGGTAACTTCTATTGATCCCATTCCACTTCACTGTGATAACACCAGTGCCATTAGTGTCTCGAAGAATCCTATTCTCCATTCAAAGATGAAGCATATACCAATAAAATATCATTTTCTCAAAGAGCAGGTTACAAACAAAGTTGATTAGTTGAATTATATTCCTTCCACAGAACAAATTACAGACATCTTTACTAAACCCCTAGCTAAGACACCATTTGAATATCTTCGTCGGAAGTTGGGTGTCATCCCTTCTCTCACCTAAGAGAGTCCATCCTGTCAGGGGGAGTATGTGTTGTTTGAATATCTGATACCTCTTAAAAGTACAACAACAACTCAGGGGGAGCCTGTTTTCTTTGACATTGATGTCAAAGGGGGAGAAAAGGTGTGGTCTAGATGTTATAGTTGGAGGTATAAGTAGAATAGTGAAACCTTTCAGGGTTGCCATCAATGCCAAAGGGGGAGATTGTTGGCATGTTTACAGGAAGTGTGCTTTTCATTGATGGCAAGAATAGAAGGCGGAGCAAAAGGTGAGAAATCTCAGGAGGAAGCGCGACAGTGGTCGTTGGATCACCGATCCAAAGGACCATCAACTGAATACCCGACAATCGTTGGCTCATTCTAAGTGGAAGTACAGGATAAGCTACAAGAGCAGCACCAAAGATAGATCAAGACATCGATCTAAGAACATGATTGACGAACAACATTTGGTTCGCATCGAAAGTTGTGAGGAGGTTACTGTTCGGGAATCTCACTTCGAAATAATTGGCAACATGAAAGTCGAATTACCCGAAGCCCAAAATCCAAAATCCGAAATGAATAAGGACCATCAGATCTGGAGAAAATGCGATGACCGTTAGATCAGGGAGAACCACGTCAGCAGACAACGTCTACAAGGACATGTGACAGACCAAGTTGGCAGACAACATCAAAAGACCGCATTAGCAATACACATGGCATAATCAGATCATGACAAGTGTCAAGAGGAAATTGGCTCGTGCCATGTCAACAAGAGACATAAGCAAGCTACGTCACTCCAGGAGATTTACTTCAGGAGTTTCATCACCAACAAATGTCAAAAGTATCGAAGTCCCGAAGGACGAAGGTTCGAAGTCACTCTCAGTCGTCAATCTAAGATACATGTTGGGAGTTAGGACAACCATCATATCCAGGAGAAGTACAGATATGATATGTTGTATATAAGCCTCGAGGATCAATAGTCGTTGGATCTAGATATAAATGCATGAAGGTTAAGCCTTTGGATGAGCACAAGAGAGGGGACTTGTCAAATTCTCAAAGTCTCGAAGTAAGCAAGGACCTTCCATCGTCAAGACTGACAGGTGGTGCATGATCCACAACTTCGAAGCGAATCACTTTGGGATTTTGTGGTTGGGAAGGAACCATGATCTCTGAAGACCTGAGGGCTGAAGAAGATCCAGGTCGTCGGTTGCCAGAAGGATGTGTGGCAGAAATCTGTGTAGTTCAGGGAAACACACTCTGGGAGAAAGTGAAAGAAGTAAAGTTGATATTTGAAATCCCTAAAGCCCGGAGAGTCGAAGAGCCAGAGTAAATTTCAACTATCATATCCAGAGGGATACGTGGCAACATATCGTGAGCTCCAGAGAAATCTCACTTCAAGAATTTTCAATTTGAGTTTTGAAATTCCCGAAGCCCAGAGAGCTGGTGAGCCAAAATACATTCTCAACTATCGGATCATCTGAATTATATCTCAGTCATCAGATCGTTCGAAGAAGATCTCAAGTGTTAGATCATCCGAAGTGAATTTGGACCATCTAGTCTAGAGCGTCAGTTTGATATTTGAGATTTCAAAAGTCTAGAGACCCGAAGGATATATCAACCGTTGATCGAGAAAGGGGCTGCAGAACCATTGATCTCATTGAAAGGTCAAATTCCCAAAGTGGAGGAAGAATCATCGATTGAGAAGGACAGGTGTCTGCAAATCATTGACTCCGGAAGATTGGCATACGAAAGAAAGAAGGGTTTGAGATTTGAAACTCTCGGAGCCCGAATCACGAAATAATGTTGATTTAAGAAGGTTAGATATGATCAGTTTGTTTAGGAGCATCGTCAAGATCATGATATTGACGGTCCTATTGCATTGCGGGGATTGAAGGTGCGCGAACTTTAAAATTTTGAAGGCGAGCCACAATCAAAACCACAGTTTTGGAGAAAGCATACGTGGAGCTCTGTAGTGAATTATGGGGCGAAAAGCGGATTGCCCTCAAACCACCTTTGGTCATGCCCACAATCACATGGTCACATGATATCATCACCCAAGGTCACATCAACAAAATATAGGGGAAGGAGCTAGCACTGTTAGGCTCCACATCGGAGGTTACGCATTGAAAAATAAAAAATCCTCTATGTGTATAATCCAATGACGTTGATTAAACAAAATCTGATTGAAGGGTTGTTGTTTCACTTCATGGTTTATTGATCAGTTACGATTCAATTACACTAACTAAATCATTGTTCTGGGGCATTGGAATAATTTTTCTTAAGTGGTTTGGGATTCCTGACTTGGGTGTTGGAGATCTGAAGTGTAACGGATGATGAGAGAAGCAATAAAGGAAAAATGTCGTGACAAAGACAGGTTGATGTTTCTCAGTAAAAAAAGTTGAAATGTATGTGATCATCAAGAGGACAACGGGAACATAGCATGAAATATGCAGAGATGAAGAACATAAGCTGGATAGAGCAGAAATGGTGAAAACAACAGACTGTACAAGAACTTAAGCGCAAGAAGATGTGAGAAGGAACACATTGATGCAGGCAGAGCAGAGTAGTGTAGTCGAACAATGATGATACTGGTAAGCCATTGATAAATAATGTATCACTGTAATAAATTTCAGAAAGCAAAGATTTATATCTCAGGGTGGTAGGGTGCTGCTAGGGAGGATTGTTGTCCTTAGAGTTTCAAGTGGGTGCTTGAACAAAGGGAGTTGTAGCTTCCATCTGGTTGCAGCCAGAAAAACTAGGGTGGTAGGTTGGTGCAAGGGAGAACCATTTTTCTCTGTTATATAGGTTGGTGCCTGTGTGACTGGAAGTTGGTGCTTCCATCCAGTTGGTGTTGGAACACTCAGGGAGTTGGTGCTTCCTTCTAGTGGGTGCTAGAGAAACCAGAGAGTTGGTGCTCTCAGCAAGTTGCAGCTTATAAAACAAAGGTGGTAGCCTCACATTGAGTTGGTGCTCAAATATAGATGATGTACAGAACATAAAAAGACTGCATATCATTCGAAGAAGAAGAGGTTTTCTCCCTTTATGGGTTTCCTCATGAATATTTGTTTATGTATACTTCATGTGTGTGATTGATATTGAATACTCTATTGCTTACTTCCCTGAATTATTGTGATCATCATTGAGTGTTTTGTAATGAGTTTAAAATGGGCATAATTGTTCAAGAACAATAAAAAC
>JZKD02S1789366.1:81362-101357 GCA_000966675.3 Picea glauca | reverse complement strand
ATTCCAGCAAGTGTATTCTGTTTTGTGGGCTACTAATTTGATTTACAATAAGGAAATCACTAGATAATAAGATACTTAGGTGCTAGTATTAAGTAATTTCAATATGGTATCATAGCCTATGCTTTGACATGTAGTTGGATCTCATATCCATGAAATTTGATATTAGATCTATCATATCTACAAGGATATCTTAGTATATCTATAACCAATAGTTAGAAATCAAGGGTTCGATTTTAGGGAAACAACCGTACAGAAGTAGAACTAGGGTTCGTTTTCGTATGGAGATGTATGCGGGTTGCAATAAGAACAATGACATACATACACGAGTTTGATTAAGGAAAGTTTTGTATATACACAAGTTTCAATAGTGACAGGTGTGTATAGGATCGTACAGGTTGGTACAGGGGAAATTTCAACATCATGTTATTTCCAGGGCAGTTTATTAGGTCTAAGGGATGGAAACAACAATTCTAAGATTTAAATAAATATTGGATGGATCATCCAAATTCCTATATTTTAAAGAAAGAGTTACTTTGTATTTGAAGGAATATGACCTTTGGGAGATAGTGGACAAAGAATTTGGTCCATTGAAAAATCCGCTAGCTTTCGAAGCTCACGAGAAGAAGGAGATCAAAGATGAGAGGGTAATCTTGGATTCAATTAAGGATCATATAATTCTTCACTTTTCCAAGAAGAATATGGCCAAAGATATGTTTGATTCCCTGGTAGGATTATTCTAGAGCACTAACATGAATATGAAGATGGTATTAAGAAATAAACTTAGATCTGTGTAGATGTCTAGATCTGACAATGTTACCAACTATTTCATGAGGATCACTCAGGTACGTTATCAACTTATAGCTATAGGGGATAAATTGGAGGACGTAGATCTCATGAATGTGGCATTGAATGGTTTTCCCAAGTCTTTGGAACCATTTTTCAAGGGAGTCTGTGCTCAGGAAAAACTCCTGGATTGGCAGAGGATTTGGGATGATTGCATCCAGGAAGAGACTCGAGATGAGTCTAAAAGAAGAAAGCATGAAAGTAGTGAAGGAAAGGGTTCCAACAAGAAGGGTAACATTGATGTAGGAACATCACAACCGAGGAAGAAGAAATACTTGAGTAAAATAAAGTACTTCTCATGTCATAATATTGGACATGATGCATCTCAGTATCCATAGAAGAAGAAGGTAAGAGGAAATATGCGGACAACAACATTACCAGAGACACAACTAGATGATTTTCCAATGAATTTTGAGAAGGATTTATCATTATTTTATTTCCTTTCTACCATCACAACTACCAGGAATGTGTGGTACTTAAACATTGGTGCATCTCGTCATATGAAAAAAGAATGGGGTCTATTCAACAATATGATAGAGAGGGACTCAGGGGTTCATGTGGAGCTTGGTGATTATGCCAAGTATGCAGTGAAGGGAGAGGGAACAATTTTGTTCTATCTTGAATCATGAGGTTCATTTGATGTCTGGGATGTAATTTATGTGCTAGGAATAAAGAAGAACTTGCTCTCAGTCTCAAATATGGAGGAAAGTATTTTTTTTTTAATTTTAAGAGAGGAAAGGTACTCATATGTCCATATAAATATAGCCTAGACACAACAATGGTTGTTAGGGTTAGACAGAGAAATTTATATAGGTTGTAGGGAAAGCCTGTTTAGGCTTTGGTACATGAAAATGATATCATGTGTGAGCTATGGAATAGGAGGTCAGGACACCTAAACTACAAGGAATTGTCAATTCTGAGGGGGATTGTTACAAGTCTTCATATTTCAGTGTTGAGTAGCAGGGAGTGTGTAGAGGGTGTGCACTTGGCAAGAATTCCAAGGCTACTTTTCCCAGCGGAGAAACTAGGCCTAAGGGGATATTAGATCTTATAAATATAGATGTGAGTGGGTTGATGTCAGTAGCAGCAATGTTGGCAGCATCATACTATGTGACGTTCATTGATGAATTTTCCAAGAAAACCTGGATATTCTTTATGAAGACCAAGGATGAGGTCTTTAGTCATTTTTAGGGGTTTAGGGATCAGGTGGAGAACCAAATAGGAAATAATATCAAGGTATTGAGGTCAGATAATGGGGGAGAGTACACCTCTAATGAATTCAAGGATTTTTGCAAGGAGGAAGAGATCAAGAGGGAGTTGACAGTCTCATACAATGATTTGGATTTTATGAGTAGAACGAAATGACTACAGATTATTACTAGATGATTAACATAGAATAACAAAGATACAATAAAACTGGTTTTCTATTCAATAAGGAAATAAGTTGAAACTGTAAAATGCAGCGGAAAACAAGCTTGTTGGAATGGTGGTGGCTTATCTCTGAGAAGAGATGTGACGGTTGCGCTCATTCGCAAGAAGATCATTACAATGAGGCTCTCAAGGACTTTTTACAATAAACAAGAGTTTAAAAAACCCTAAACATCCAAAAACCTAACCCTAAGAGATGAAGCGCCAAAATTCATGTGGGCCTCCTTTGGGTAAGTCAGTACATCAACTTTCTGGGGTCGTAACTTTTGCATACAATCTCCATTTTAGGCATATGATAGCCCATTGGAAAGATCTATCTGAGGACTATAACAATTGCACAAGATTTCATGAAATATTATGACTGCAACATACCCCAAAAAATGTCGTTTAGGGCCTCAAAACAGCTCCGAAAATTCAGGACCCGAAAAACTACTAAAAATAGTAAATTATAAAAATTACTAGAAAGCTATTTTGAGCCAACTAGAAAAGGTGGGTGGACACTGATATCCACCTGGATAAATCCTCCCTCCTTAGGAAGCAATGGTCTCCATTGTGTTGAGTTCCCCCATCAGATGAGAAAATTTCTGCTGAATTTGGCCCTGGGTGAGACACTTGCCTTGGTGCAGGAGCTGCCCTGCTTTGACGACTTGATAAAGTTGGATCCTTTGTTGTTGAGTGCCCTTGATCTGTGTGTCCACAATATCATCACTGGATGCCTGTTGTATGCAGTCAGGGTTGAGCTCTGTTGGTTTCAGTTGTTCTGCTACATCTGAGGTGTCCAATAATGGTGGGAAATAAGGCCGAAGGAGGTCCACATTGAACACTGGGTGTAGGCCAAGGAAAGGAGAAATGTTGAGCTCAAAATAATTATCCCCCATAGCCTTGGTGATGGTGTACAACCCATAATGGAGTGGGTGAAGCTTCCGATGGGGTCCTTTAAATCATTCTTTCTGCAAGTGCAACCAAACTTTGTCACCCACCTTAAACTTATGTGGAACCCGATGTTGATCACGGCGCTACTTGTACTTGTCATTGGACTTATGTAGGATATCCTGAACCTATTGGCGGATGTACTGGATCCTCTCAATGAACTGAGTGGCTTTGTCAGCCTCAATTGGAGCAGGAGAGGAGTCGGTCGAGGTGACCGCAAGGGGAAGTGCAACATCTATGGGACCTAGTGGTTGGAATCCCAACCCCACCTGAAAGGGGTTGTGGTCGGTTGAGCTATGTAGGGCTCGGTTGTAGCTATGTTGGACATAGGGAAGACTCTTATCCCATGTGCGATGTTGCTTGGAATTATACATGTGCAGGATATGCATGATCATTCGATTTACGACCTCGGTTTGGCCATCTGTCTGGGGTGGAAGGTCGTGGATTTTGTGAGCTTGGTATCCAGCAGTGACCAGAGGCCCGACCAAAATGTGCTGAGAAATCGACTGTCCTAATCTGAGACAATGGTTTGTGGGATTCCAAAATTTACCCAGACTCATTCAAAGAAGAGCTTGGCAGTGGATTCTACTGTGTTGCTCTTCTTACAGGCAACCAGAATCACCATCTTAGAAAAGAAATCAAAAACCAAAAAAACACAGTCATTTCCCCACTTGGTGGATGAGAGGCCCGACATGTAGTCCATTGATATGGATTCCCATGGCCTTTCAAGATTCAAAAGAGGGGTGTACAAGCCCTGTTTCTTAGTGGTTGGTTTGGTAATAGCGTAGGCAGTGCAAGACCTGATATACTTGTTGACCTCCTGTCGAAGTTTCGGCCAATAGAAATTTTTTTGTAGCATCGCCACTGTCTTTTCGACGCCGAAGTGTCCTACCACCCGGCTGTAGTGGGATTCCCATATCATCTTCTCTCGCTCTCTTTATGGAACACATATATGGCCTAGATGACACAACAACCCATCCTAAAGATGGAAATTATCGACCACTGCCTTTGCACCCAACATTTGGTAGGTGGTGGCGAAGTCCGGGTCTGTCTCATAGAGTTGGGGCCATCTAGAGGTCTCATGGCCGCAAGAGTCTAGCACTATGGTGAGTGCCACGACTGGTGTTCTGCTGAGGAAATCAACGACGCGGTTGGTGCTTCCTGTTTTATACTTGATGTTGAGGTGGAATTGCTACAAGTATGTGGACCACTTTTGATGGCGATCATTCTACANTTGATCTGTGTGTCCACAATCTCATCACTGGATGCCTGTTGTATGCAGTCGGGTTTGAGCTCTGTTGGTTTCAGTTGTTCTACTACATCTGAGGTGTCCAATAATGGTGGGAAATAAGGCCGAAGGAGGTCCACATTGAACACTGGGTGTAGGCCAAGGAAAGGAGGAATGTTGAGCTCAAAATAATTATCCCCCATAGCCTTGGTGATGGTGTACAACCCATAATGGAGTGGGTGAAGCTTCCGATGGGGTCCTTTAAGGCATTCTTTCTGCAAGTGCAACCAAACTTTGTCACCCACCTTAAACTTATGTGGAACCCGATGTTGATCATGGCGCTACTTGTACTTGTCATTGAACTTATGTAGGATATCCTGAACCTATTGGCAGATGTACTAGATCCTATCAATGAACTGAGTGGATTTGTCAGCCTCAATTGGAGCAGGAGAGGAGTCAGTCGAGGTGACCGCAAGGGGAAGTGCAACATCTATGGGACCTAGTGGTTGGAATCCCAACCCCACCTGAAAGGGGTTGTGGTCGGTTGAGCTATGCAGGGCTCAGTTGTAGCTATGTGGACATAGGGAAGACTCTTATCCCATGTGCGATGCTGCTTGGAATTGTACATGTGCAGGATATGCATGATCATTCAATTTACGACCTCGGTTTGGCCATCTGTCTGCGGTGGAAGGTCGTGGATTTTGTGAGCTTGGTATCCAGCAGTGACCAGAGGCCCGACCAAAATGTGCTGAGAAATCGACTGTCCTGATCTGAGACAATGGTTTGTGGGATTCCAAAATTTACCCAGACTCATTCAAAGAAGAGCTTGGCAGTGGCTTCTGATGTGTTGCTCTTCTTACAGGCAACCAGAATCACCATCTTAGAAAAGCAATCAAAAACCAAAAAAACACAGTCATTTCCCCACTTGGTGGATGAGAGGCCCGACATGTAGTCCATTGATATGGATTCCCATGGCCTTTCAAGATTCAAAAGAGGGGTGTACAGGCCCTGTTTCTTAGTGGTTGGTTTGGCAATAGCGTAGGCAGTGCAAGACCTGATATACTTGTTGACCTCCTGTCGAAGTTTCGGCCAATAGAAATTTTTTTGTAGCATCGCCACTGTCTTTTCGACGCCGAAGTGTCCTACCACCCGGCTGTAGTGGGATTCCCATATCATCTTCTCTCGCTCTCTTTATGGAACACATATATGGCCTAGATGACACAACAACCCATCCTAAAGATGGAAATTATCGACCACTGCCTTTGCACCCAACATTTGGTAGGTGGTGGCGAAGTCCGGGTCTGTCTCATAGAGTTGGGGCCATCTAGAGGTCTCATGGCCGCAAGAGTCTAGCACTATGGTGAGTGCCACGACTGGTGTTCTGCTGAGGAAATCAACGACGCGGTTGGTGCTTCCTGTTTTATACTTGATGTTGAGGTGGAATTGCTACAAGTATGTGGACCACTTTTGATGGCGATCATTCTACACTTTTCCTTGTGTCTGCATGAACTGTAGTGGCTTATGATCGGTGTGGATGACTGTCCCCTCCCAAGAATGTAATGTCTCCACTGGTAGTAGGCTTGCACAATGGAGTACATTTCTTTGCAGTAAGTAGGGTACTTACGGACAACATCTAATAGTGTCTCACTATGATAGGCCACGGGGTGGCCGTGTTGCATGAGAATGACATCCACAACATAGTCTGAAGCATCAGTCTCAATCTTAAAGGGTTGTTGCAGGTCTAGTATTGAAATTACTGGGGTTGAGCACAAACACTTCTTCAAATCATCGAACACTTGTTTTTGGGGCTATCCCCACACAAATTTCTCCTTACCACCACCCCTGGTTATTTGGTTGAGATCCCATGCAATATGGGAGAATCCCAACACAAACCTGCGGTAGAAATTGGCAAGGCCCAAGAAGCTCCGAAGCTTAATGAGTGTGGTTGGGGCTGGCCAGTCACGGATGACTTGGATCTTGGCTGGATCCACATGTACGCCATGTTGATCAATGATGTAGCCTAGGTAATGGATCATGTCCATGCCGAAGGAGCATTTTTCCAAGTTGGCGTTTAGCTTGTGCTATCGCAGGGTGTGCAGAACCTGTTGAATATGCTACAAGTGTTCGATCCAAGTCTTGTTGTAAATGAGAATGTCATCCAAATACACCACTACAAAAGTATTGGTGAATGGTCACAAGATATCATCCATCATCCTCCTGAAAGTGGTTGGATCATTTGTCAGACCAAAGGGCATGACCAACCATTCAAAAAGGCCTTCCTTTGACTTGAAGGTGGTCTTCCATACATCTGTTTGTTCTATCGGGACCTGGTGGTATCCAGACTTTAGATCATTCTTACTGAAGTATTTGGCCCCCATGAGTTGATCAAGGAGGTCGTCGATTTGAGGAATCAGGTACTAGTTTCTGACTGTGATTTTATTCAGAGCCCAATAATCAATGCAAAGTTGCCAGGTTCCATCTTTCTTCATTACCAACATGAATGGGCTCCCGCAAGGTGATGAGATGGGACGAATGTTCCCCTTGTGGAGCAATTCTTGGATCTGTCGCTTGATCTCCTTGTTCTCTAATAGAGAGCGATGATAGACTAGCCCATTGGGAAGCGGTGCGTCGGGGGTCAAATCGATGGGGTGCTTGACCTAGCAGTGCAAAGGTACCCCAGTAGGTGAGTAGAAGATATCCGAGTATTCTTCCACAACCTTATCTACTTGCTTCTGCTGTGTGGAGAGGTCAGTCACAGAGACCCTGGATGTGGCTGTAATTTTTCTCTCATTCTAAGAATGAATCACGAAGAAGACAAACTTCCCCATCGGAGAGATGACCTTCCTGCATTGCTTAGCAAAGGTCAAGGAAATAGCACTAGGTGGGACAACCTCGGGTATCCTGTACAATTTCCTGTTCAAAGTAATAATAACACTACAAGGCCTAGACTCATATACAACATGACGTNAATAGCGTAGGCAGTGCAAGACCTGATATACTTGTTGACCTCCTGTCGAAGTTTCGGCCAATAGAAATTTTTTTGTAGCATCGCCACTGTCTTTTCGACGCCGAAGTGTCCTACCACCCGGCTGTAGTGGGATTCCCATATCATCTTCTCTCGCTCTCTTTATGGAACACATATATGGCCTAGATGACACAACAACCCATCCTAAAGATGGAAATTATCGACCACTGCCTTTGCACCCAACATTTGGTAGGTGGTGGCGAAGTCCGGGTCTGTCTCATAGAGTTGGGGCCATCTAGAGGTCTCATGGCCGCAAGAGTCTAGCACTATGGTGAGTGCCACGACTGGTGTTCTGCTGAGGAAATCAACGACGCGGTTGGTGCTTCCTGTTTTATACTTGATGTTGAGGTGGAATTGCTACAAGTATGTGGACCACTTTTGATGGCGATCATTCTACAATTTTCCTTGTGTCTGCATGAACTGTAGTGGCTTATGATCAGTGTGGATGACTGTCCCCTCCCAAGAATGTAATGTCTCCACTGGTAGTAGGCTTGCACAATGGAGTACATTTCTTTGCAGTAAGTAGGGTACTTACGGACAACATCTGATAGTGTCTCACTATGATAGGCCACGGGGTGGCCGTGCTGCATGAGAACGACACCCACAACATAGTCAGAAGCATCAGTCTCAATCTTAAAGGGTTGTTGCAGGTCTAGTAGTGAAATTACTGGGGTTGAGCACAAGCACTGCTTCAAATCATCGAACACTTGTTTTTGGGGCTAGCCCCACACAAATTTCTCCTTACCACCACCCCTGGTTATTTGGTTGAGATCCCATGCAATATGGGAGAATCCCAACACAAACCTGCGGTAGAAATTAGCAAGGCCCAAGAAGCTTCGAAGCTTAATGAGTGTGGTTGGGGCTAGCCAGTCACGGATGACTTGGATCTTGGCTGGATCCACATGTACGCCATGTTGATCAATGATGTAGCCTAGGTAATGGACCATGTCCATACCGAAGGAGCATTTTTCCAAGTTGGCGTATAGCTTGTGCTATCGCAGGGTGTGCAGAACCTGTTGAATATGCTACAAGTGTTCGACCCAAGTCTTGTTGTAAATGAGAATGTCATCCAAATACACCACTACAAAAGTATTGGTGAATGGTCACAAGATATCGTCCATCATCCTCATGAAAGTGGCTAGAGCATTTGTCAGACCAAAGGGCATGACCAACCATTCAAAAAGGCCTTCCTTTGACTTGAAGGTGGTCTTCCATACATCTGTTTGTTCTATCGGGACCTGGTGGTAGCCAGACTTTAGATCATTCTTACTGAAGTATTTGGCCCCCGTGAGTTGATCAAGGAGGTCGTCAATTTGAGGAATCAGGTACTAGTTTTTGACTGTGATTTTATTCAGAGCCCAATAATCAATGCAAAGTCGCCAGGTTCCATCTTTCTTCATTACCAACATGAATGGGCTCCCGCAAGGTGATGAGATGGGACGAATGTGCCCCTTGTGGAGCAATTCTTGGATCTGTCGCTTGATCTCCTTGTTCTCTAATAGAGAGCGACGATAGACTATCCCATTGGGAAGCGGTGCGTCGGGGGTCAAATTGATGGGGTGCTTGACCTAGCAGTGCAAAGGTACCCCAGTAGGTGAGTAGAAGATATCCGAGTATTCTTCCACAACCTTATCTACTTGCTTCTGCTGTGTGGAGAGGTCAGTCGCAGAGACCCTGGATGTGGCTGTAATTTTTCTCTCATTCTGAGAACGAATCACAAAGAAGACAAACTTCCCCATCTGAGAGATGAAATTCCTGCATTTCTTAGCAAAGGTCAAGGAAATAGCACTAGGTGGGACAACCTCGGGTATCCTGTACAATTTCCTGTTCAAAGTAATAATAACACTACAAGGCCTAGACTCATATACAACATGACGTTTCCATAAATAAGGTTGGCCCAAAAGAACATCACAGACTTTGAGAGGAGAAACATCATACAATACCTCATATTTGAAGGGCTTGATTCCATATGACAGTCATCACTGTTGGTTGATGCGCAGATCGCTTCCTTGGCAAAGCCATCCAATGGTGTAGGGTTGTGGGTACGGCGTTGTCGGTAGGGCCAGCCGCTTGAAGACCTCTGCTGAGATGAGGTTCTTCTGGCTACCACTATTAATGATGAAGTGCATTGGGGTGCCTTTTACCCACATGTGTGAATGGAAGAGGCGCTTTCCTTCTTCTGGATCATCTGGTTCACCATGTTGGAGATTGGTGGTAACAATGGTGGCATTAGGTTCTACATCAATGATTCGTCTTCCCCTTTCTAGTTCCGACTCAGAGTTAGAACCATCATTTGATTCAGAGGATTTCACTTCAGCCACCAACATCTTCTTTGAGCGGCAGTCAGCAGTGTTATGCCAAGGGATCTTATGAAAGTCACACCACTTCCCGATATATTTCTTTGTCTTCCTGGTGTCCTTATTTTCTTGCGGCTTGGACTGGTTGTCACGATACTATCCATATTTTCTCTGTCCTATGTTATGTGGGTTGGGTCCGTCCTTTCCTGGCTTTTGTTGTGAGGGGTTCCCTGGCCCAAATTGTCGCATCTTTTGTTTGAGCTCCTACTCGATTTTGACGGCATGTCGGTAGGCTGCGCCTAAGGATGAGATGTCCAAAAATTCCATTTCGATTTGGATGTATCTATGCAGAGCACCATGATACTTGAGCACCAAATGTCGCTCTGAATATTTGATACCCAACTTGGTGCGCAAGGTATGGAAGATATTTGTGAAATTTGGCACAGCTTGGTCTCTTTCTTGCCGTAGTGTGGTCCATTTGGTATACAAGTCGTCATAACTTTCGACAGGGTAGTATTGTTCCTTAATAGCATCCCTGAAGGATTCCTAGGTGGCCATGAATGTAAATAATGAGGGTTCCTCTATTTCCTTTTGCTCACATAAATTTTCCCACCAATCTTTGACATGGGGAACGACTTTGAGGAGCACAAAAGTAATATTTTTTCTATTCGAAAAGTTATGGACAAAAAAATACCCTTCTAGTAGATTCAACCACTTGTCTACAACATCTACATCTACCTGACCTTCAAATATAGGAATATCAAATTTATTTTTACCTTGAATGGGGCGGTGCCTCCACTCGAAGAAGATGGATCACCTGTTGGTAGCTGCCGAAGGATTTGCGTGAAATTATCCATCATCTCATTCCTCTATTGCATGAGGGCTTCCTCAATCAATAGTTTGAAAGGATCTCCTGTCCCGTCATCTTTATTTTCTCCTTCCATGAGAGGTCTCTTAGGTGGGTGAGAGATTTTTTCCTCAAGAGAAACAAGCTCGAGACCCAACTCTTTGTACCTCGACCTCGTTGGGGACATGCATTAAGATGACAAGGAGCAGACTTCTCTGATAGCACTAATCCAAATTTTATGAGTAGAATTAAATGACTACAGATTATTACCAGATGCTTAACACAGAATAACAGAGATACGGTAAAACTGGTTTTCTATTCAATAAGGAAATAAGATGAAATTGTAAAATGCAGTGAAAAACAAGCTTGTTGGAATGGTGGCGGCTTATCTCTGAGAAGAGACATGACGGCTGTGTTCATTCGCAAGAAGATCATTACAATGAGGCTCTCATGGCCTTTTTACAATAAACAGGAGTTTCAAAAACCCTAAACATCCAAAACACTAACCCTAGGAGATGAAGCGCCAAAAGTCATGTGGGCCCCGTTTGGGTAAGTCAGTGCATCGTAACTTTTGCATACGATCTATGTTTTAGGTGTATGATATCCCATTGGAAAGATATGTCCGAGGAATATCGTATGTAGTTTTTTGATCGCAACTTACCCCAAAAAACGTTGTTTAGGGCCTCAAAACGGCTCCGGAAGTTGAGGACCCAAAAAACTGTTAAAAATAGTAAATTATCAAAATTGCTAGAAAGTTGTTTTGAGCCAGTTGGAAAAGGTGGGTGGCCACCGATATCCACCTGGATCATGCAACCCTGAGCAGAATGGGGTTGCAGAGATAAATAATTAGTCCATTATCAGTTCTTCCAGGGCTATGATACATGGACGAGAGTTTCCTATGTTTCTTTAGGTAGAGGCATGTAACATGGAAATATGTGTGCAAAATAGAAATCCTCACAAGATATTAGGCAACAAGACTCCATAGGAGGCATTCTTAAGGGTGAATCCATAGATAGGACATTTGAGGATATCCGGTTGTCCAGTCTACATCAATGTCCTTGTGGAGAAGAGAATAAAGTTGGAGACTTCAGGAAATAAGGGTATATTTTTGAGGTATAATGAGACCTCAAAGGATTACATGATCTTAACACCAACACAGTGGAAGAAATTTGTGAGCAAGCATGTTAAGTTCGAGGAGAACTTGGCATCTAGGAAAAATGAGGAGTCATCAATAGTGACAGAGGACAAGGAGAATTAGGCTTTGAAGGATGAGCAACGATCATAAGATTCCATTTCAAGGATTCAAACTTCAGGTGGGTAGGAGGAGTCACCCCCTTCCAGTTTCATCAGGAGACCTAGCTGGCTATTGCATACATTGAGGGATGCTAATGAGGCTCCTAAGAGTGCATTCAAAGAGTGCAAGCCTTCAAGGAATTTTCTAAACTATATAACGCTTATGAGTAGCATCATTGATGTTGATCCTTACAGTTTTGAGGAAGCAGTAGATCCGTAGTTTTGGCAGGATGTTATGGTGGAGGATTACACCTATATCATAAGGAATGATGATTGGGACATAATGCCAAGATTGGAGGGGAAGTCAGTGGTGAGTTCCAGATGGCTCTTCAAGATCAATCATGTTTCATATGGAAGCATCGAGAAGTTCAAAGAGAGGTTTTTGGAGGGAGGGTTCTCCCAGAGAGAGGGAGTGGACTATGATGAGAAATTTTCTCTAGTCCCTGGGTATGCTTCTATTTGAGTTGTTATTTATGTTCCTTTAGTTATGAGGTGGAGGATTCACTAGATGGATGTGAAGATAAATTTGTTAATGGGATCATTTAGGAAGAAGTATATATAGAGAAACCTGAAGGCTTTGAGGTACATGAGAGGGAGTCTCGTGTGTGTATGATTAAGAAAAAAGCACCTAGGGAATGGTATTCCAATATTTATGGATACTTGTAGAGTATGGTCTTTAGAAAGAGTGAGGAGAATCCTAATGTGTACTTCATACTTCTTGGGTCTTATCCACCCACCTTGGTGTTGTACGTGGATGATTTGTTTCTCACACGTTGAAAGGAGATTATAGCAAGGTGCAAATAAGATTTAGCTACAGAGTTTGAGATGAAGGAAATTGACTTGATGCATTATTTCTCGGGGTTAGAGGTATGGTATATATTAGGAGAGATCTTCCTTGGTCAAGGGAAGTACATAGTGGATATATTGAGGATATTTGGGATGGATAATTATAGACTGATGGCTACACCTATGGTTACCAACCTGAAGAGGGTTGTCACTTCATATTCAAAGATGGTGGATCTTGGGATATACAAGTAGTTGATAAGGTCCTTAATGTATTTGGTCAACACTAGGACAAATATATGTTTTGTTATGAACACCTTGAGTCAGTTCATGGTGGAGCCAAGGCAAGCGCATTGGATAGCAGCGAAGCATGTGCTTAGGTACTTGAGAGATACAATGGAGTATGGGTTGAGGTATATTAGAGGTGATGGAGTGAGGTTTCAAGGAAATTTAGATTCATATTGTGAAGGGAGTGAAATAGATAGAAAGAGAACCTCAAGGTGTTGCTTCATCTTGGGATCAACATTGATTACATAGTTCAGCGAGAAGTGGAATTTTGTAGCACTCGGTTCAATAGAGGCAGAGTATATGAAAATGAGTATGGTTAGCTGTGAAGCCATTTGGCTTCACAAATTTCTTACATGTTTATTTGATCAAGATTTGGATCCTACGATGATATATTATGATAATCATAGTTGTATCAAACTATCTAAGGATCTAGTATTCCATGATGGGTCCAAGCATATTGAGATCAGGTATCACTTCAACCGATACAGGATCCAGAAGTGAGAAATCAACCTTCAATATGTTTCCACAAATGATCAGGTTGCAGACATTTTGACCAAAACCTTGGTTAAAGGGAAGTTTGTGTTCTTCAAGGAAAAACTTGGAGTGGTGCAAAAGACCTTCCTCACTAAGAGGGAGTGTTTATATTTTCATCAACAGACATGTGCTTTCGCACAATTCTAAGTGTCTAGACATGTGGAAGTCATCTAAATCCTTCTACCTTAATACTTTACTTTAATTAAAGGAATTATTAAAGTAAAGTGCTTTTATTAATTAGTTGAGTTTTATTTAATGAAATGATAAAGTAATTATCATTAGTGAATTAAATATTATTCATTTATCTCAAGTGCGGTGAGAAGTATTCTTAGTCGTCAATCACTTTGAAGATTAGGGTTAGGTCATAACTCAAGATTATAAAAGCATGGCAAGGGTGAAGGAGGAGACACTTCACTTTTGACACAGAGAGGGTTGGCTCATGAAGGATTGTGATTCAAGGAGATCTTGGATAGGTGGAAAAGGAATTCCATCTAGACATCAATATAGGCCAGGGAAAAGAGAGAGAAAAGCAATCCACAAGTGGGTTTTAGTAGATTGGTGCCACAACAGTAGGTTCACCTTGTACGGAGGTTTTCATACAGTCTTTGTGCACATGTACACATATTTTAGTGGAGACAGGTGTGTATATGTGGGTTTGATAAAGGAAATGCACATACATCTCAAGAAACATGAAAGTTTGAGGTCGTATAGCAGACCAGGAGTTGCTAAGGTTCATAGGTGTTGTTTTTATTTATTTTTATTTCTCTGTGGGCCATTTTCCTAGTAAGGGATCCCTTGTAAGCTTTGAAGTTATTTGAATGATAAGCTTATTGATGGGAAGAATATAATTTTGTATTGTGTATGAGAGTTTGGTTTCCAATATTACTTTCGCTATATTTATTTGAGTTGATTATTCCAAGAAGTGTATTATGTTTCATGAGCTGCTAATTTGATTTACATTAAATAAATCACTAGATAACAAGATACCCAGGTGTCAGGATTAATGAATTTCAACAAATTCTCCACCACATCTACACTCACTCTCTCTCTCTCCATGATTTATCTTTCACTTCATCTCCATGTGCTCATTCACATCAATATTTCCTTACAAGTTGCACAACAATCCATCTTCTTCTTGTTATTATTTGTTCTGGCCATTAGCACTCCACTAGCATGCCTCTTCCCATTGCTCATCATATACTAGCACATACACAATAAAATTTAAATTTCTCCCATGTTTCTCCTAAATTAGGAGATTCTCTACATGGTCAACAATTTATGCCTCAAGTAGACAACAATTTCGGCTTATGACTTAATGTAGACCGTTTCCAAACATTGAAATGAATCCATCTGTTGAACATGAATCTCAAACCTTTGTTTTATTCAATCATACGATTGAGCTTGACCTATAGCATCATCAAATTTCTCGTCAACTCCCATTCCTACGGATGCTCGGGAGAATGAATCGATGACATCTCATCTTCCACAGTTGAACAATCACTTGTTGTGATGGCACGTAATAGTGAAAGGATAATTCATTTGGAGGAGGATGGCCCTTTTTCCTTGTTCTCAAATTTTCATGAATTGAGATGCAACCCCTCACCAAGACTAGACACTATGGATGATCCATCACCAGCAGTGGGTGAAACTTGAAGCACAAACCTTGACTAGACTTCACAAAGAAGAAATCCACCATGCCATTCATAATCTCATTTTCAGGATCTTTGAGGATAAAATATGTCTCCTCTCATGGTTCCACTCTCTACGAAATCAGTTCCTTCAGTAGAGGTTTTCTCCTTTTGCCCTTCAATTTCAAGATGTCTCCAAGTCCACGTCATACCTCATCTGTGTGCCAACATATATCTCTTGTATTCATCACTAGTGTGCAATTTACCACACAATATCTATGATCTAAGTATGGAGGAGTTCCCACTGATCCATATGCTCACTTTCTCACAAATCCAAAATGATCTACAACAACATGGATACTTCAACCTCTCTCCAATACCACATGAAAGGAAATAAAATGCGAGAGACATAAATTCCAAAATGGGAAAAACCAACTAATAGATCTATTATTTCCTGAACCAAAACTGACCAAGTCGGCCAACCTCTTGGCCCCGTCCAAGTGAGCCTTCACCGCTCACTCCTTGGCCCCAACCAAGTGAGCCTTCACCACCCACGTCTTGACACATTACAATGGAGCATCACTAGCCTTTTAAAGGATTTCATTACATGTAATCCACGAGCTCTAAAACCACGAGATACCAAAACCATATGTTTGAAACCGCCATTGTTTGTTGACTTGGTGGTCAACACGTCCTTCAAGACTCGTGACATGGTTTAACAACTTCCCATTGGTCTGTTAAATCTGGCGATTGTATCAGAAACTAACAGGTTAGCCTTTTGGTTTAACGACAAGTGTGGGTCAATAATTGGTATCAGAGTGAAAGGTCGTGGGTTTGAGTCCGCTCGGTTGGTTCTTAGTACCTCAGTTGGTGCTAAGGGGGAGATTGTTGACTTGGTGGTCAACACCTACTTCAGGACTCATGACATGGTTTAACAACCTCCTATGGATCCGCTAACTCAGGCGGTTGTATCGAAAACTAATAGGTCGGCGTTTTGGTTTAACAACAAACGTGGGCCAACATTGTTGACCTAACCAATTTGACTATTTCATCAAGTCAAGTTTAACCTAACAGTATGTACCTTGAGCATAGAGTCAAACCATCAAATTCCATATAAAGAAACAACCATCCATCAAAATATATGGGTACTCAACATTTGTAACCATCGGTCTAGTAGGCAATCCTTCATGTACATGGTTCATTCAATTTCATGATGAAATCCATGTGAATGTGCAAACAACTCCACCAAAAATTTCCAAGAACTAATCAGTGCAATTAATGCACCTTGCTCTCTACTAACATCTCTTCCTTGAATATTACCTTATTTGATTATGTCACACTAGGTCCAGCATCACCCAGAATCTGTGCATAGAAAATGGCTCACCCAAAACACAAGTGTTAACAACTCTTTATACCATTGAACAACCTCTCCTTCAAGGAAACTCAACAATGAACATCAAACCCCCAATTATGAGTCTAATGCCACACAACCATTGTTGAATACCGAACCATGCATTGTAACCAAACCAAGGGTAAGCATTCCTATATAGGGCTTACAACATATATGCCCAATTACATTATGCAAATTTTAAACCTTGCCCCAAATATTATAGAACCATAATGATTTTCTTTGCTGATTCATTATTCCTTGTGTCCTTGAAAGTCATGGACATAATTGGTGTTTCCATCTTTGTCATCCACAATCTGTACCTAGAAAACAAGCTTGTCCAATATTGAAGTGCCTAATTCCAATATGGAAGAATCCTTGCAACATTAAGTTAGGTGACTCATTGTTACTTCCCATCATAAACCACTTCCTGAGAGCTACACATTTTTGACCATTTCTCTACAATTGGGAGTTATTCCCTATTTAAGGTACTCCCTTAGTACACTCCTCTCATGTACAACTATGTTAAAACACATAAGAATACATTGTACAATGTCATTTCCCTAGACATATTTCAATCCTTACAAAAGTTGCTCCCTCTCAAATAAACATTGCTAAACCATCATGCTACATGACAACCAACTATTTATCATGTGACCACCCACATTTTTACAAGGCTCTTTCAAGGACTTTCAATACTAACATCAAATGATTGTCGAACAAAACCAAGAGACGTAACAATGTATGCTACATACTGAAGGAATCCCCCAAGACCATAATACATGTGGAAACCACTTATGGCTACATTTCTCTCATTATACAAGGCCCCATACCGCCCATGGATATGGTAGAGACATTTCTCTTGTATCAAGTAAAATTGCCTTTGGGCTTTTGGCAATCAAATTGTTCCTTGGATGGTGTTTTTAGTAGATTTCTCACTAACTTCCAAAATGGATTTCCCTAATCACCCCCCTTCTTGAACTCAAATGCTCTTAGGTCATCACTAGTTCCTGTAGCAAAACCAAATCCCATTGTAGCAGGATAATTTTTAACCATGAAATATGGATTACCATGTACAACATGAGAAAGCTTGACCTCATTTTTTAAAAGTCAAGATACACATGGCATTGGTTTATTTCTCCTGGTAATTTCTCTATTGCACTGTTAAATAGCTCAATAGCTTTCTTGAATTGTCTCTCACCAATAACACATGTACTTGCAAATTCATTAGGGTATTGAATAGCTCAATAGCTTTCTTGAATTGTCTCTCACCAATAACACATGTACTTGCAAATTCATTAAGGTATCATAAACCACATCCATAGCATAGTTTTTTTTTCTCATTACAAGTACTATGATTGAAGTCACAAGGCAAGCCCATGTCTATGCAAAATGCACCTAACAGATTGGCACTAACATCACCAACATTGATTGACAAAATGCAGCCACATATTCTGGTTTGTCTCCATTCTTGGCTAATCCCTAGACCCTACTTAAAACACAAATTGACCTTCCACTTAGTCTCCCACACATATTATGGTTTGTCTCCATTCTTGGCTAATCCCTAGACCCTACTTAAAACACTAATTGACCTTCCACTTAGTCTCCCACCTATGCTTTTAAGTGATACTGAAGTTTCATGAAAACTATCATCCAAACTCGGATCTATGCTTGAGATTCTTAGCTTCTTCAACTAAGTAATCAACCCTAAAAGTTTGTGAACTACCAATTATTTTTTCATTTTTTTTTCAAATACCAGTACTCCATAAAACATGATGTAGCTCTTATATTGTCACCACTAATCAACGAAATTGTACGACTCATTGATGTTACATGTGTTGCAAACCAGTTAAAAATCCCTACAAGGCCCCACTCAATGTCTACAAATTTCAACAATGTCATATCTTTGTTGACATTGTATTGTATTTATAGTGTGCTCGTTCATCTGGTGGATTGTTCAAGTAAGCACTAAGAGTGCGATTAACGCCAGCATCTAGAGGCTCACCTTTATTAATATAAATATACCCAGAGTGTAAACTTTGATGAGCCTGTATGATTCTGTTTTCAATAAACCACACTCCATAAACCATAATCTTATGGATTGGGCTAATTAGGGAGCAATTTTCCCTACAGAGTTACTTTTCAGGCAGGTTTTTTGATTGTCAGCTTTTAAATTTTTTTGTAAATCCAGAAATTTGATGATTTTCTCAATATTTGGGTTGGTTTAAAATGGAGTAAAATCTTTAAACTAAAATTATGAAATACATGAAACTTTGATCCACGAAACTCAAATTACCCCTGAAAATTTGACCAAATTCAAACCAATCTATTTGCTACCAAATTAATCTTATTACCTTTTCCCAAGTTATCCTACTCCCAATCTTATTATCTTTTCTAGCATCAACATATATGTCTGTAATTCCACCCTCCACTCAACGCCCCATTTCGCTTTCTAATAAAACTGAGATGCAATATCAGCTCGAAAAACAACTGGGTCCTGGATAGATCTTTCATACATATCAAGATCTAAGAGAGGAAAGAGAGGTTTGTAGGCCGAATTGATCGTTGGGCACAACAAGAAGATCGTTCTCCTCATAGGCGAAAGCCTCTCCCAGAATTACAACATTCGATGATTGCCTCGATCTCTTTGCAAATGGCCCCATTTCAAAGCACGTCCACGTATTTGAAGTTCACAGGGAATTTCTCAAACTGTGTGTAGGATAATCCATGCAACGAGGAGAATACCTCAGAGCTTCTGCATTCAAGTCAAAGGAACCCACTTCAGAGCTTCTGCATTCATGTCAGAGGAACCCTGCAAATTAAAAGCACGAGAATCGCAGTGGATTTGTTGATATGCCATGGTCTGCTAATTTATTGGGGGGAACAACAACTCGGTACCCTCCCTAGTATCGTTCTCACCACCACCACCTTCATCCTGCTGTCACCCTAGCATGTCAGTCTTTGATTCTCCCACCATTGCTTCATAGCTTCCCTCATTCATCTCTGAAGCATCAAGCAACTGTGCAATTATAGTGTCATTCCCACACAATTTTTGAATACCCATCAGTATAGCACTTGTCCTCGTAGATATAGATATCCCCTAGATAACCAATTTTCTTTCCCTGCCATTGATCCACCTCATTTTCACCTTCACCTTTAAAACAACTCAATCTATCCCCTCGAGAAGTCTAGCATATTCACTAGCAACTCTACAATGAGATCTCTACTCCATCCTTTTCTACACATGAAAGATAACATCTCTTTAAACAACAAAACACAAAAATATAAAGTCTCATAAGCTTACTTTCTATAATTACAACACCCAAAGCTTTAACTTCCTCTCATTATTTAGTTGAAAGAACTCCTCACATAAGCTTCTCACCTCTAAAACTTACTTCATAGGCTCTAATACCATATCAAAAAATAAGAGAAGAGAGTTGCCATGACAAATTATGTTGATTTCTTCTTCACCAATATAATTGTA
>JZKD02S1789366.1:60949-81352 GCA_000966675.3 Picea glauca | reverse complement strand
CTAGTAACTTCTAGTCTATTGTATGACTTCGAAATTTCACGTCTCCTAATATGTACATGCCTTTCCTTTATCAAACTCCAATATATGCACTCATCTCCAATAAAACCGACAAACACGTGCACAAATACTATATGACACATCCTGTTGTTGCGGCTCCAATTTGTTGAAACACACTTGCGGTTGCCTTTGTTCTCTCTTCTCCCTAACCTATACTGATATCTATATGGAAGTCCTTATCCGCCTATCCAATATCTCCTTGAATCATAGTCCTTTGTGATCCAACCCTCTCTATGTCAAAAGTGAAGTGTCTCCTCCTTCACCCTTCCCATGCTTTTATAAGCTTGAGTTATGACCTAGCCCTAATCTCCAAAGTGTTTTGCGACTGAGATTACTTCTCACCTCACTTGAGATCAATGGCTAATATTTAATTCACTAATGCTAATTACTTTAGCATTTCATTAAATAAAACTCAACTAATCAATAAAAGCACTTTTCTTTAATAATTCCTTTACTTAAAGTAAAGTATCAAGGCAGAAGACTTTGGACGACTTCCACACATCTATAAAATTAGACCTAAGCGAAATTACATGTCCGATGCTACAAACATCAACATAAGTCTTCAAGAAAATGAAAGAAACAACTGGATTTCAAAGTAATGGAAAGGAAAGAGGATAACTACTAAGTGTTAGGATAGGAACAATGAAAAAAAAACATTTATTAGAATGGAGTTGAAAATGTCTATTGCATGTAAATGGGCATATGAATATACGACCTGGTTAGGCATGTGTACCATGGGTAAATTACCAGTAAATTCTAAACATAGAACTAGGTGATAGGGGGAGCATGTGAGATTCTCGGATACCTTGTTTATAAAATTTGAGGGGGGTACGACTTGGAGGTGAGTGGTGCAAAATCACTTGGCTAGTTTTCCCATATTTGGTTATGGGAAATACCAAGTTAGGTTTAAATGGGGGAATGTTAGCTGAACTTGACTCGGTGAAATAGTCAAAGTTTTTAGGTCAAAATTGGTGGTTTTGGGCACATGGTTTTGGTAGGTGCATGTGGTTTTAGATCACATTGATTACATGTAATGAAATCCTTTAAAAGGTTGGTGATACTCCATTGTAATGTTCTAGGATGTGAGCAATGAAGAATCACTTGGTCGGGGCCATGACCTAAGTAGTGAAGACTCACTTGATTAGGGCCAGGATGTGAGCAGTAAAGGATCACTTGGTCGAGGCCAGGATGTGAGCAGTGAAGTATCACTTGGTCGGGGCTAGTAGGTTGGCTGGATTGGTCGGGTTTGGTCAAGGAACTGATATATCTATTAGCTATTTTTTGCCAGTTTGGGTTTTCCAGGATAAAATATTAATGTTTCTATGTTCTTGGTTGTTATTTTTTATGTCTCTCTCATTTTGTTTCCTTTCACACAATACAAATACCAAGTTAGAAAAAATGAAAAACTTTACAGTGTGGGATCATCTTTAGGTTTTGAAGAAGCATTTTTTGTAGTAGACTAGAGAATAATGGATATCTCACTGGACAATAAAAGTGCCCATTAAGGGGGAGTATAGAAGTAGTTAACTCATACTTTACTTGTGTGTTATTATTTAGTCACATAGTTTTTTATTGTATTAATTATTGTCAAGTAGAGAATGTCTCTATGTCAATAACCTTCTTAACTGGTTTTAGGAGGTTTTTGGATGAAAGATAAATTAGCTCCTAGTTTAGTGTGTGGTTGAAATATTCTCTCATCTAGTTATGATTGTGACAAGGTAGTGTGTCTAACTTTAGGCAAAGATTTCATGTACTTATATGTGTACAATTACATTGGTGAAGGATAACAAGCAACACAATTTTTAGTGACAACCCTCTTCTCTTATTTTTCTAATAAGATCTACTTCTAAAATTTGGATCTTAAACATTATGATTGGTATTCTTTCCAATGGAACTAGTGGCACTCAATTTGGACTTTTCTAGCTTTAGATATGATTGTTTTACCAAGAACACATTTTTGAGACTAGTTTTAGGACTAGTAGAAAACCCTAATTTCCATAGCCCGTATTTCCGAAAGTATAACTAGACCCTAAAATTTTACCATGGATACTTTATTGTGTTTCCTCATACTCCCAAAAAAAATTCTCTCAGAAACATCCCAGAAAAAAGTTATAGAAAAAATACCAAGATGACTTGTTTGAAGGAGCTAAATCGAAGGATCGTAGACTTTGAAACCAAATGTTATGCACCAAAGTACGCCAAATAGCATAAAAATAGAAAGAGACGTAACTCCATTCCTTGAGAATGAGATAGAAGAGTGAATGATAAACCTCTTCGACGGGTAAACCTCCTTTTACAATCTGACAAATGCACAAGATGAGACGATATTGAAAACTAAGTCTCCTTGGTATATATAGGAGATACACAGTACAATTTCAATTAAATGGTCTATCCAACCAATAAGAACAACACTAATATAACAATATAAATGTAATAAATCAATATCTAGGACTTAACACCATGATCCAGAGGAAAGGCCATCCTTTGGATGCGACAAAATAAGCCAAATGTAAGACATAAACCTCTTTAAACAATGAAAACTAAATTCAATAGAGAATTCCATAACAAAAACAATAAAATCATTGAAGGAGAGTACCTCATGGATTGAGAAGTTATCCTCCTTTGAAAAAAAATAAATCTTTAGTCTTCTTTGAGAGAAAAACCTTGGGTGGGAGAGAAAAGGATAAAATGCTCAAATCTAATGAAAGAATAATAAGGTTTAGAGAAGGGAGAGCGTTTTTGTTGATAAATAGAGTATTTTTTATTTGTGAAATTAGAAAGGGGAGGATGTTGACAATCATACAAATTGGATTGAAAATTTTCATTAGGTTTATATTTAATTTAACATTAGGTTTCATTTTTTAAAACTTTCCTTGGAAAATATATCCTTAGGAAACCCCTGGGTACTTCTCCTTATTCCAAGGATGGTACCCAATGTAAAGAAAGTCACACAAACTATTTAATGTTGACCCAATAGGGACATCAAATGAGACTATATATACAAAGGTAGTCAACCTGGGGACCTGACCCCAAGATCTCTTGTTTTCTATTCATGGCTTTCAACCACTTGATCTAGCCCACATGGCTTAAAATTTTGGGCATTGAGGTTCACTCAGGAATTATAATTCATCTCAGTCTTTAGCTCATAAGAGATAATGAGATTTGTTGGTACATTTTCGATGCCACATAAATATATGCAAACAACATGATGCTCACATGTACATACCCTATCCTCCCCTGGTATTGAACATGTGACCTCCAAGGAAACACATGTTCTTAATTATTAGGCCCACTCAAGTTGTACTTTAATATTATGTTATGTGAATGTATTGAATCTTTCAAACTAGGTATAAAACATAATTTAAATATTTATTATTATTTGAATTTAAATTCCCATTTCCATTGGCCATAACATTTACATATGAACCCCATTTTAGGTGCATGATATACGTTGGAAAGATATCAATGAGATATTTGAAGTGATATATTTTTTCTTTTTAATTTCAAATATAAATTTTGTATATTACAATGTCTATATATTGACATTTAAACATAGAGATACAAATGTTAAATGAGAGAAGAAAAAAATGTGGAAATTTCTGGTAATTTCAAAAAAGAATTTTCTGGGATGATATTACAACTTTTGACTAACTTTGGTAAAAAAAATTAGAAATACAATGAGTTTCAACACCCAGAACGACATAAAGCCTATGTGTCAAAAAAATGTTGAAATAAGATTTTGTTTTTACCTCACTGTAGTAGTGGTAGATTTTGATGATATTTTTATCTTAGATTTGCAACGACTTAACACTTGATGGACCAAAATCCTCATCTCTCGAAGACAAATTTATTTCGACCATTCATTTCCTTATTGACTTCACACGTTAAGGGGCATCTATTATCATTCCATTTTGGTCACCCTGAACCAAGTTGGGCATTTGGTCATTTACACTGATTTTCCATTATTGTGACTAATTTACCCAATCATAAATGGAACCCTTAACTCATAATGATTCCTATTAAAAATTGTTTTTCCCTAAAAACCCCCAATTGACCTTGTGATTGCAGGTGCCCTTATTTATGTCCGTGATCTTGAAAATGAGATTACACCTTATAACTTAAAAGTAGTGAACAACACTCTTTTCTCTCTCTCTATATATAATTATAAATAATTCACAGTTTTCCAAACCTAAGTAGGGTAAGTATGATGATTCCACTTTCATGACTCATCTCCATCCCCTATCAAGAAAATAGATTTGTGACAACCACCTTTTTCCCATATCAATAGGAGGGGAAAGGGAGAAACAAGGGAATTTATCCTTGTAGTGAAATTATGTTACTAAATTTACTAAATTTTCTCCTCGAATGTTTAAGGTGTAGGATTTCAGCATTTTCATTCTTCCACTAAATCTAGGAGAAAAGGATGCAATCGAAAGGGCTGAGGTATGTGAAAGATCCATGGAGAGGAATTCAAACTTCAAGAAAATATCTCTGTGACAACCACCTTTTTCCCATATAAATAGGAGGGGAAAGGGAGAAGAAAGGGACTTTATCCTTGTAGTGAAATTATGCTACTAAATTTTCTCCTCGAATGTTTAAGGTGTAGGATTTGAGCATTTTCATTCTTCCACTAAATCTAGGAGAAAAGGATGTGATCAAAAGGGTTGAGGTATGTGAAAGATCCATGGAGAGGAATTCAAAATTGAAGTGACTTATGTATCATTCTATCATCAGAATATTTAAGATCTCTATTCTTCTCCATACTTTATGTTTACAAGTTGTATGGTAAATTTACATGTCTTTAATTGATTATTATTATATTAATTTTCTCCTCGAAGGTTTAGGGTGTAGGATTTGGGCATTTTCATTCTTCCACTAAATCTAGGAGAAAATGATGCAATTGAAAGGGTTGAGGTATGTGAAAGATCCATGGAGAGGAACTCAAACTTCAAGTGACTTATGTATCATTCCATCATCATGAATATTTAAGATCTCTATTCTTCCCCATACTCCGTGTTTACAAGTTGTATGGTAAATTTACATGTCTTTAATTGATTATTATTATATTTCTTTGTGTGAATTCTAATACCTACTTAAGTTTCATTACATTTAATTACATAGTATGCATGTTATTAGGTCTTGTTATATGGTAAATTAACATGTCTTATGCATGTTATTAGGTCTTGTTGTATGGTAAATTTACATGTCTTATGCATGCTATTAGGTCTTGTTGTATGGTAAATTTACATGTCTTATGCATGTTATTAGGTCTTGTTGTATGGTAAATTTACACGTCTTTAATTGATTATTATTATATTACTTTGTGTAAATTCTAATACCTACTTAAGTTTAATTACATAGTATGCATGCTATTAGGTCTTGTGGTTTTGAAGAACTTTTTGTATGCTTCTTGGATCAAGTAAGATGTTTTGTGTTTAAATGTGCATAGGAACATTGGAGGTTTTGAGTGCTAAAATACTTCTTGTAGATTGGACACATCATAAGCAGTTCAATAGAGGATTGCTATCCTTCAAACATTCTCCTTTCTTATGTCATCTTTATTCTTTCTTGAAAGTTTATGCTGAATTGAGTATAAGTAGGGGGGAACTTTGAATCTTTGAGTTTGCATATTTTCTCTACCAAATATTATCCAACCAAATCCTTGGGGAGGTTCCATAATCATATGTGTGAAAATTTTGAATGACAAACTTGCACATTCTTGCTTATCGGAAATATAATCCCAATGTAATTTTCCTTTTTGTCTAAGGTTGAACTCCTATATGAAGCTCTATCCTTCCCCAATGGTGTGATTTCCCCTCCCTTATCCCCCAAAACTTGGGCCCTCTTTCTTCACACATAGAAAACATGAGTAGGGGGCTCCCTACCCCCATTATTTGGGTTACAATTGACCCTTTGTCAAATACCTCTAATTTACTATAAGTGACCAATTGTTAATCGATCCTACATTCCATAGAAAACCCATGTAAGGATTACATTCTCTTACAAATGACTCTCGTAAAGGTGGCCTACCTATTCTCATGTGACATCTCCTTGTTGAGAGTTGTCATTGCTAGGTGAAGGTATCTCCTCTAAGAAAGATATTGTTTTTCACATTAGTAACCAAGGCAAAGAGTCTTTTTTTTTCCAAAGAAAAAAATCCGTAACTTCATTTATAGTAAACAAAATTACATATCCATATGCCATATGAAATTCAAAAAGGTGTTCAACAATCCTTTAGAGAAAAAACTCTCTACTTACTTGCCTTTCTTTTACTTCAACAACATGATAGTTGTTGTCCCAGAAAATTACATAAGCAATTACGTATATAAACATTCTAATTATTTTCACATTAAAAGTAAAGTTGTGGTCAATCCTCAGTCATGATAGTTAACAACATTTATTTCTATCTAAGGTGCATGCATAAGAATTGTGGAGTGACCATTCTGTAGGATGGTATTGATCCAGGTACCCTGATCCAAGTCCAATCCAACTTTGGAAAGGTCATCCATTATGTTGTTTCCTTCCTTGTAGATGTGAGACAAGGAGGTGTGTAAGAAAGTTGTCAACTGCATTTGTGTATCATCATAAAGAGGTATATAATGAAACATGTATGATTTCAACTTTATTTTTAATCCATTTGATGACCAATAGATAGTCACCAAAAGTTTGTAATTGTTGGACCTCGTGTTCTTGGGCCAATTGAAGAAGTAATTTAAGTGCTACCTGTTCATAGAAATTGTTATATTCCCACCTAATACCTTCTTTGAAGGATATATAGTAGGTGGAGGAGAGATACAAGATTCCTCCTACACCTCCTTTGGGAGGATTTCCTTGTGATGCTCCATCAAAGTAATCCCAAGAGATATAATTATTTATTACCTCTTCTATGGGTTAATGTCTGAAGCATTTTTCCTCCACCCGTGGGTAAGAATTTAAGATCTTGAGAGACTAAATTGCGCATTTGAGAGGGAGGGTCTCTTTTCCTTCGAACAAGCTTAGATTCCTAGCAAGCCATGCTCCCCAAACAATGTTGAGAGAAAGGGATTTGATATTCTTTCTATCCTTTATGGAGAACCAAAATATGAAGGCTTCTTATATATTTCCTTCTTCCCATACATTTTTATCCTTACCATGCATTCCACTTCTTTCCAATCCTCTTTAGTAAAGGAACATAGCATAATTATATGTTATATGGTTTCATTAGCTTGTTTGCATAAAATGCACCAACATGGAACATGAAAGTCCTTTTTTTGAAGAACCTCCTAATCATGAGCCTTATTGTTTAAAATCAGCCACATGGAGATTTTATTTTTGGATGGACACTTTTGTTTCCAAATAATTCTTCACCAAAAAGCTTGTTGGTTGATCCAGATTTAGGAGCGGAACGAACTAATTAATAGAATGAATACAATAAACATAAAGATATGAAGAATAACATAGATATCTAGTTAACAATATCTTCTATTGAATAATGAAATAGGTTGAAACTGTAAAGCTACAGAATTGAAACACTTGCTCGAATGGTGGTAACTATCTCTAAGAAGAGATGTGGATGCTACACACATCCATCTGAGAAAAATCAATCAAAATGAGGCTGTAGAGGCCCTTTTGATATTACTCATGAATCCCAAAACCCTAGACATCCAATAACCTAACCCTAGAAGGTGAAACACCAAAAATCATGTGGGCCCCTATGGGTAAGTTGGTGTAAGTTGTTACCTCTACTTCCCAGGGTTGTAACTTTTGCATACGACCTTCATTTTAGGCACGTGATAGCCTATTGGAAAGGTCTTTAAGAGAACTACACATTACACTGTCAAACTCTAACTCCGTCTACAGTTTAACTGTGGTGAGCCAAAAAAACAATGTTTAGGGCCCCAAAACGACCCTGGAAGTAAAACAAGATGTGTTGACATGAAAACATACAAAATAATCCAGTTGGATTAGGTGAGAGGCCACCAATATCCACATGGAGGATGTGTGGGGATTTAGACAACCCCAGAAGTGTAGAACTCACAATTTCAAAGAAGTATAGAAGAACATGCTAAAAAAAATGGACAAGAGGAGCTAGTTGGAATAGGTGGGTGGCCACCAATATCCACCTGGATCAATCCTCCCCCATTAGGAAGCAATGGTATCCATTGCATTGAGTTCCCCCATCATGTGAGGAAACTTCTACTGGATTTGACCCCAGGTGAACCACTTTCCTTAGTGTAAGAGTTTCCCTACCTTGACAGCCCGAAAAAGCTGGATCCTCTGTTGACGAGTGCCTTTGACCTCTGTGTCCACTATTTGATCAGTGGATTCTTGTTCCATGCAGTCGGGGTTGAGATATGTGGGTATCAATTGTTCTACTATCTCTGAGGTGTCCAATAATGGTGGAAAGTATGGTCGAAGGAGGTCCACATTGAACATTGAGTGCAGGCCAAGGAAGGGTGGAGTGTTTAGCTCAAAAGCATTGCTACCCACAACCTTGGTGATATTGTAAGGCCCATAGAGAAGTGAGTGGAGCTTCCAATGGGGCCCGATGAGGGTCTCCTTCTACAAATGTAACCAAAATTTGTCACCCACTTGAAACTGGTGTGGTACCCTATGTTGATCATGGCGCTGCTTGTACTTAGCATTGGATTTATGCAAAATCTCCTAGACCTATTGGCAGATGTGTTGAATCCGCTCAATGAATCTCGTGGCTTTGTCGATCCTAGACTAGTCATGGGAAGAGTATGTCTGTGTGGTGGCAAGAGGAAGTGCAACATCAATGGGTCCCAAGGGTTGGAATCCCAGGCCCACCTGAAATGGGCTATGGTCGGTGGAGATATGGAGATCCTTGTTGTAACTATGCTGAACATAGGGGAGACTCTCGTCCCATGTATGGGGATGCTTAGAATTGTACATGCATAGGATGTGCACAATCATCTGATTGACGACCTCTGTTTGACCATCTGTTTGGGGGTGGAAAGAAGTGGATTTTGTGAGCTTGGTGTCCAACAATAACTAGAGACTCAACAAAAATGTGTTGAGGAACCTGTTGTCCCGTTCGGAGATGATGGTTTGTGGTATCCCAAAGTGGAACCACACTCATTCGAAGAAGAGGTTGGTAGTATCTGCCGCTGTGATATTCTTCTTATAGGCTGTGAGGATGGCCATCTTCGAAAACTGATCAACGACCACAAATACGTAGTCATTTCCTTTCTTGGTGGACGGAAGGATCGACATATAATCCATTGATATGAATTCCCAAGGATTCTTGGGAGTAGGAAGACGGGTGTATAAGCCTTCCTTCTTGATGGATGGCTTGGAAATGGCACAAGAGGTGCAAGATATGATATAATTGTTGATGTCCTGTCGAATTTTTAGCCAATAAAAATGTTTCTAAAGAATGACCACAATTTTCTCCAAGCCAAAATGTCCTGCCATCCAACTGTAGTGGGATTCCCAAATCAGCTTTGCACACTTGCTTGTAGGAACACAGAGATGGCCCAGGTGGCATAAGAGTTCATCCCAAATGTGAAAATCAGTGACGGTTGCGCTTATACCCAATAGATGATAGGTGGTGGCGAAGTCCAGATCTTGCTGATAAAGTTGGGGCCACTCAGATGCTTCATGTCCATAGGATTGGAGCACAGTGGTGAGTGAAACCACAGGAGGTCGACTGAGGCAGTCAACAACACGATCTGAGATACCTGTATTATACTTGATGTTGAGATGGAACTGTTGTAGGTAGGTGGACCACTTCTGATGGAAGTCATTCTGCAATTTCCCCTGTGTCTATATGAACTGCAGAAGCTTGTGATCAGTGTGGATGATCGTCTCTTTTCCCAGAAGGTAATGTTTCCATTGACGACAAGCTTGTATAATGGAATACATTTCCTTGTCATAGGTGGGGTATTTCCAGATAGTATCTGAGAGTGTCTCACTATGGTATGCCACTGGATGACCATGATGAGTGAGAATTGTGCCCACAACATAGTTAGATGCATCAGTCTCAATCTCGAACATTTGTTGCAGATCAAGCAAGAAGAGTACTAGAGCTGAGCACAAGAGATGCTTCAGATCATTGAATGCACGTTGTTTTTCCTTGCTCACACGAACTTGGCCCTGCCACCTCCCTTTGGTCACCTGGATGAGGGCCCATGCAATATGGGAGAATCCCAATATGAACCGTCGGTATAAGTTGGCTAATCCCAAGAAGCTCCAAAGCTCGGTTAGTGTGGTCGAAGATGGCCAGTCACGGATGACTTGGATCTTAGCTAGATCAACATGTACCCCATGCTCATCAACAATGTAGCCTAAGTATTGGACCATGTTCATGCCAAAAGAGTATTTTTCCAAGTTGGCATATAGCTTGTGCTACCACAGAGTGCTCAAAAACTGTTGAATATGCCACATGTGTTCCTCCCACATTATGATGAAGATGAGGATGTCATCGAAATATACTACCACAAAGGATTTGGTGAAGGGTCTCAATACATCATCCATCAACCTCATGAAAGTGGCTGGTGCATTTGTTAATCCAAAGGGCATGACTAGCCATTCAAAGAGACCTTCTTTAGATTTGAAGTTTGTCTTCCATACATCAATTGGTTCAATGGGAACCTGGTGGTAGACAGACTTTAGGTCAATCTTGTTGAATAAATTTTCCCCCTTGAGTTGGTCAAGAAGGTCATCAATCCTGGGAATGGGGTACCAGTTCCTGACTGTGATTTTGTTTAAGGCTCTGTAATCAATGCAGAGTCGCCAAGTCTCGTCCTTCTTCTGCACTAGTACAATCGAGATTCCACAAGGGGAGGAGCTAGGTATGATGTGCCCCTTTTGAAGAAGCTCTTGGATTTGACGCCTGATTTCATCATTTTCTATTAGTGAGTGATGATAGACTAGTCCATTAGGTAGAGGTGCGTTGGGGGTCAGATCAATTGGATGCTTGACTTGACAGTTTTTCAGTACCCTTGTAGGTGAGGAGAAGATGTATTTGTATTCTTCCACGATCCCGTCCACTTGCTTCTGCTGCAAAGAGAGGCTCTGTGTAGAGGCCACAGATGTGGCGGTCACCTTCTCCTTACTATGAGCATGGATCACAAAGAAGAAGAACTTTCTGGTCTGTGAGATGACCTTATTGCATTGCTTAGCAGAGATTAAAGAAATAACAGTAGGCGACCTACCTCTGGTATCCTGTACAATTTTCTACCCAAAGTAATAATAACACTGTGGGGTCTAGATTCATATCATAACAAGGCACTTCCACAAATACGGTCTTCGTAAAATAACATCACAAACTTTAAGGGGAGAAATATCACACAGTACCTCATCTTTGAAAGGCTTGATTCCATAGGGAAAACGACACTGTTGGCTGACACAAAGATCTCTTCGTTGGCGAAGCCATCCGATGGTGTAGGGTTGCGGGTGTGGTGTCATTGGTAGGTCCAACTACTTGACGACCTCTGCTGAAATCAGGTTCTTCTGACTACCGCTATCGACAATGAAATGAAGCAGAGCCCCCTTTACCCACATCTGCAAGTGAAAGAGGTGTTCCCCTTCCTCTGGTTCTTCTGGTTCGCTTTGCTGGATTTTGGTGGTAGCGACAGTGGAACTGGGTTCAACATTGATAATCCACTTCCCTCCTTCAGGATTTGATTCAGAATCAGAGTTGATCTCTGATTCAAAATCCTTCAGTTTGACCATGAGGGACTGCTTGGAGCGACATTCTTCGGTGTTGTGCCAAGGGATTTTAGGGTACTCAAACCATTTCCCTGTGTCCTTCTTCCTCTTCTCATTTCCCTTCTTGTGTTGTGGCCTGGACTGGTTGTCCTGAGGGTGAGCATATCGACTTGGTCCCTTGCTGTGTGGGTTGGGGTTGCCTTTGCCCTGCTTTGTCTATGAGGGGTTTGTAGTTCCAAAATCTCGCCTTTTCCGCTTAAACTTCTGCTTGATCTTGATAGTGTATCTATAAGTCGTGCCAATGAGGCGATGTCCAAAAAATCCATTTCTGTTTGAATGTATCTATGCAAAAAATTGCGGTATTTGAGCACCAGATGACGCTCAGAGTCTTTGATACCCAATTTGGTGCATAGGGTATGGAGAATATTGGTGAAATACGGTACTGTCTAGTCCCTTTCTTGATTTAGGGTGGTCCATCTGGTGTACTGGTCCTCGTAGCTTCCAACATGGTGGTACTATTCTTTAATGGAATCCTGGAAGGAATCCCATGTAAGGGCCACCACAAACATTGCAGATTCCTCTATGAACCTTTCCTCAGAGTAAGTATCCCACTAGTATTTAACATGGGGAACGACCTTGAGGAATGCAAAAGTGATCTTTTCCCTATCAAAAAAATTGTGAACCGAAAAATACCCTTCAAGCAGATTCAACCATTTATCTACAACATCTGCATCTATCAGTTCTTCAAATAATGGAATATCAAAATTTACCTGTACCTTGAAGGGGGTTGCATGGATGCTTGATGAAGATGCTTCTCCTGTGGGCAACCATCGAAGGATTTGCACAAAGTTGTCCATCATTTTGTTCCTTTGTCGTGCGAGGGATTCCTCAAGCAAAATTTTAATAGGATCTCCTGCTCCATCATCTTTCTTTTCGTCCCCCGTGGGTTGTTGTCAGGCTCGACGCGACTGATCTTACAATGGCTCGATGGGTTCGAGTCCCAACTTCTCTTACCCAAATCTCGTCGGGGACATGCATAAAGAAAAATAAATGAAGAGCATACCACTTTGATACCATTGATCCAGATTTAGGAGAAGAACAAACTGATTAACATATTGAATACAATAAACAAAGAGATATGAAGAATAACACAGATATCCAGTGAACAATATATTCTATTGAATAATGAAATAGGTTGAAACTGTAAAACTGCAAAACTGAAACACTTGCTTGAATGGTGGTAGCTATCTCTGAGAAGAGATGTGGCTTCTACGCACATCCGTCTGAGCAGAATCGATCAAAATGAGGCTCTAGAGGCCTTTTTGATATTACTCATGAATGTCAGAACCCTAGACATCCAAAAACCTAACCCTAGAAGGTGAAACTTCAAAAGTCATGTGGCCCCCTATGGGTAAGTTGGTGTAAGTTGGTATCTCAACTTCCCAAGGTTGTAACTTTTGCATACGACCTCCCTTTTAGGTGCGTGATAGCCCGTTGGAAAGGTGTTTTAGAGAACTACACATTTCGCCATTGAACTCTAACTTTGTCTACAGTTTGACTATGATGAGCCAAAAAGACAATGTTTAGGGCCCCAAAATGGCCCTGGAAGTACAACAAGATGTGATGACATGAAAACATACAAAATAAACCAGTTGGATTAGGTGAGAGGCCACCAGTATCCACCTGGAGATGTGTGGGGCTTTAGAAATCCCCATAAGTGTAGAACCCACAATTACAAAGAAGTACATGTTGGCACAGGGGCAGACCCATGGTTCAACGCTACAACAACGCACCAACAAAGCCCTAACTACCGACCCTTTCGGAAACACCTGTGAAGTAGATGAAGTCTCACTTGAGGTAGAGGCAGAGGTGGTTACAAGACTCAGGTGTTTGCAACCTTAGCTGGGACACAGATATGTGATTCTAACACTTAATGAAGAACTCAACACCTTCAGTTCCTCAATATGCAAGCAATATCCACTTCGCTAATAGAACAGAGCTTCGCAGTACTCACACTAATCTATTGTATTCAAACACTTAGCATATGAAAATAGATCAGATCGAGTAGATTAGGAACTAAATATAACCATATAGATTAGAGCTAACATTCTCACATCTAATAAGCACAAAGCATAAGTAGATTTATCTAAGTACATCCAAGCACTTGGCACATAACATGTAAATCACATAAGACAAAGCATAAAGCATCATAACATAGGATTTACATGGTTCACCCCCTCCCTGGGGCTACGTCCACCAACTCTTCTTCTTTATAGTCTTCAGTCAATTGGTTACAAGCACAGAGCCTCAAAACCCTTACTCTGCATAGGACAGAAGATCTGCATAGCTCGCTAGATCCTTCTTCCTTTCGTTACATCACAAAGCCTTCTTGCACTCAACTCTATAAGTCTCCTACAGTCATGCAAAAAGAACTTACATAATCTACTCGCACTTAGCATACATTCACATCACATAGATGCACTACTCCCTTCTTACATTGTCTATCCTTCTATTTATACATACAAAATAGGCCTAAACATGGGTAAACCCATGGGACGACATCCCATTCCCGTTACATATTCCCCAAAACCCAAAAAGGATCCATAAGTGGGTCGAGATCCCATGATCTTCGCTTCGTCTTGCGCTCCTCCTTCGACAGGCTGTCGAAGTCCCAAAATAGGTCACTATGACCAAGAATCTCCCAAAACTTGGTCAAGGGCCAACATGCCCCCAACACTCACCTCTGACTCATCTCGAGTCACTCTGATCTGACTAGTTCTACTTCGAAGGCCTCGAGCTTGGCTCGAGCTGCTTCGACCTGCTGTTGTGCTACGACCTCTTTCTCGGTGAATTCCTGGATCACTATGTCGTTCATGGGCCCTTTTAGGAATTGTTCTACTGCAATGACAACCTGTTCTAGCTCTGCTCCTCGACTTTCAACCTCTGTGAATAACTGGCATGCCTTATCTTGTATTGGTTGAAGCTTTTGAGTAACTTCCATCACTCTGCTTTGAATCATATGGATTTGCTAATGGGCGGTGTGTTGCTCCTGAGACCTCTTCATTCTGTCTACAACTGATAGAGCTTTCAGCTGCACCTGTAGTGTGTCTGCATGTTGCTTTGCTTCCTGGAGATGTGACTCCAACGCCTGTAACTATGGGTTCTCAATGAGGTTTTCATATGTTTGGACACTCCGGTTACTCAGCTTCTTGCACTCCAAGGAAAGAGATTTTAGTCTGTCAACTGCGCTGCAGGCTGTTGCTTCCCTCAGGTCTCTTACATCTTGAGGGGTCTCGAGCACAGTGCGGAGCTCCAAGTCTGCTATGCACTGTTGGAGCTATTGGATTACCTCTTCAAGTTGTGCCACCTGCTATGGAACTTTCTCTTCAGTCTTTACTTCGACGACTGTCACAAAGCAAAGTGCTCCGTGAAAAATTTCCTTTACTTCGAGTTGTTTGACAAGCAATTGTTCCTTGCTTTGTTGTAACTGTGTTTTTTCTTCATCCCACTTCTCTTACAGAGCAAGCTTTTCCCGTTTTGCAGAACTGTGTTTCTCCTCAAGGTCTTTCTGTACTTGTGCTAAAGCCTGGGTGGCTTGTGCTATCTCTTCCCGAGCTCGTCGAAGGCGAGCTTCGACTGTATTAGCGATACAGTGTAGTTGAGCTAGCTTATCACCTAGTTCTACTGTTCCTGTTGACAGAGGCGCAATAGAGACTACGCGGCTAGACAACAATGCCTGCTACACCCCTTGGAGTTCATCCTTTATCCGACTGTATATCTCTTCCTGCTAAGCTTCTTTCTTTTTTGTTATCTCCAGCGAAGCATCGCTTAGTGCTGCGACGATGAAGTCGAAGTCCCGATGTCTGGGAAGGTCACACCTTCTGGCATATCCCATGCAATGAAAGTGATCAAGATCAATAGCCAACTGAGGTGGAATTCATATCCCTGATCATGGGCTTCCCTGCAGTCTAGTTCCAACTGGTTTACCAGGTACTGTGCACAATTCATCTAAAGTCCTTCTGCGCACTTCCCTGCGAGGTCGACTAGGAAACCAGTGACTTGGGTGGGTCAATTCTTTCGCACCAACTTTCCTGCGATCAATTGGCAGGTGAGGCACACTGTGCCACTCTGGATAGAAGCTACCTTGTAGCCTCACATTCCCTTCTCGACATCTTCGTAGGTGTCTTTAATCTTCTGCGCAAGAGCGTGATCCATGGCTTTTCCCGGGTAAAAGTCCTGTGGGTCAGGGCCTTGCATGCTTAGCCCTGAGATCCGATTGACCAACGCTGGATCCAATGTGATACGACGGTTTAACCATAAATATCCCCCATGGTAATAGGTCAACAATATCTTGATGCATGTGTTCACTTCTTGGTGCCTTTCGAAGTGTGGGATCTTCATGACTTTGAGCAGCGTGGACTGCACGAGGTTATGGGTCCATGATTGAGGAATTATCTTTGAATTCTTTCCTTTTGTTYTGGTCAGATACTTATGTGGGGCGAGCATGCTATATAGCTTCTTGTCGCTGAGGTTGAAGTCACTAAACTTCAACGCTGCAATTTTATCTTGGTCAACGCAAACTGCGYGTATCCCCTTTGGGAGGTACGTAGTGACCAAGGTGTACTCAAAATCTATGGGCACACTGTCTCGATTGATAGCACTGCTCAGAGGTGGTAAATAGGTGGGTATTATACTCGATATTAACTTAGCGTTCGCGAGATCATCCCTATGCTTAGTTCACTTTTCATCTACTGGCCGGGATGGACTAGCTCGAGCAGTGGATGGAGAGGTCGACAATCCTCTCGTCGAAGATGCTTGTACACCTGTAGACACTCCTCTCTCCGACATGACTCTTTCAGTCATAAAGTCGAGGAGAACTTCCGTTATTGATTCTTGAACTGCGGTAAGCTCGTCGGACATACGTGCTCAGGATTAAATTATCAGGGTCACGATGAACTTAGATACGACACTAGAACAAACAACAATAGGACAATGATCACTGTATACAATTCACTTAGTCTGCGGGCTTCAATTTCTCAGTTAGCAAAAGTGTTCTCTGTGCATGGCGTGACGAGATAAGTAGGCAACTCGGCAATGGTTCGCTTGTAACAGGTATGAAGCCTAATTAACTCTGGTTCTGTTCATTATGGTGCAGTCCAATGGTCTGGTGTCAAGATGTAAATGCTTTTCGACCCGTTCAGAGCGGGAGTCGAATGGATATATCGGTCCGAACGACTATATTTCTTCGCCCTGGCAAAGTACCATGTGTCATTGTTCTGATATCCCGACGAAGTTCCAGTTCTGCAAATTTTTTGTCTGCGAAGTTCCCTTTGGAACCTTCTATAACTTTTCAAACTTAGCTCTCTTCTTACTTAGCGTTCTAGCCTTCTTTCCAGTGAGCTTTGTCTCGATAGTTCATTTTCCATTCTGATTCTTATCTTTTGTGGTCTTAGTTACTTTGCGCTGTTGAGATTCTCTCCTAGGACTTAGGGGTAACACCTCTTCTTTATCCAAGATAGGTACTTCAGTCTCCTATGAGTCTTCTAATGTTCTTGCAGCTTTGACATCTGGGTTTCTAGTGTTAAATAGCTTCGATATGTTCTCCTGTTCTTCGATCAAGTGTGCAATCCTTCTGGTCATGAAATATTTTAACTCTTGTTTCTTCTGCTCCAATACTTCTTCTTCTTTCTTTCATCTGGCTTGATCTCTGTCAATCCAAGGTTTTCCTATTAACATGGTAAACGGGGCGTGGTCTTCAACAAATTTAAAAATCTCAAAATCTTCCTTTGTCAAAGTTCCATTGACAGTCATAGGTATCCAGGTGAGCCTTCCACACAGGTTTACCAGTTTTCTTCCTAATGAAGGAATCATAGCAGACCTTCCTATAGCTTCCCAGGTTCTCTCTGTCATGATATTCAAATGTGTTTCCTTGTCTAGAGCACAGTCAATGTCGAAGTCTCCTATTCTTGCTTCAAGGTGTTCCTTGTCTTTAAAGATCTCTGATAATCTAATATGTTGGTGGCCATTCAAGGTTTCTCTCATCTATAGAAATATTTTCTCTGATTCTTCCTGGGGTTCTGCTATAGCCTCTGCAGTTGCCTTAGGGTTTTCTTGATTCAGATTCATTCCTTCAAGTTTAGAAATCATTCTAGGGCAATCCAACACTTCATGGTCCATAACTTTGCAACGAAGACAACTAGGTCTTCTCCCAGGGCATTCTTTAGCAAGATGTCCCAATTTTCTGCAACTGTAATAGAGGGTTAATCCTCTCTTTCTTTTAAATTCTCCCCAACTTCTTATGTACTGTGCGCTAGGATCATAGGAGTTAACCTGGAATAATTTCTTTCTAGGATCTTGCATCCATTTGTTAGTCCAAACATTCTTTTTATGCATAGGTATAACATATCGTTCACTATTCTTATCAGATCTGCTCGTATCAAACCTTCTTTCAACTATTAATGCCCTAGTTTTCAAACTAGGACAGACTGTATTAAACGTACCTAGATCCATACTCTAGAAACAAAAATTTACACTTATCTTACTTCTACAGAGCTCAAAGCTTCTAGATCTAAAACTTTTAACTATTCTTACATTTATCAGAGCACAGAGCTTGCAGATCTTACCTCTTTTAATAAGAAATTCTCCTTTTACCTTTCTTAGAGCACAAAGCTTTTAGATCTTGCTTCTTTCCTTCAGATCCATCCTCCTTTCTTCAGATCGGGTTTCCTTCTTTAGCACAGAGCTTTATAAATCGAGTAGGATACTGCGCACTGGGGAACATATCTATGCACAGATATTTCACAATCTTGGGTCAAATCTTTGCACAAAGCTTCTTCTTCCTCAGTTCCCAACAATCATAGTTTCAGGTCCTGGCAATAGAACCATTTGTTGGCACAGGGGCAGACCCAGGGTTCAACGCTACAACAACGCACCAACAAATCCCTAACTACCGACCCTTTCGACAACACCTGCGAAGCAGATGAAGTCTCACCCGAGGTAGAGGCAGGGGTGGTTGCAAGACTCAGGTGTTTGCAACCTTAGTTGGGACACAGATCTGTAATTCTAACACTTAATAAATCACTCAACACCTTCAGTTCTTCAATATGCAAGCAGTATCTGCTTCGCTAATAGAACAGAGCTTCGCAGTACTCACACTAATATACTATATTCAAGCACTTAGCATAGGAAAACAGATCAGATTGAGTAGCTCATGCATTAAATATAACCATATATATTAGAGCTAACATTCTCACATCTAATAAGCACAAAACATAAGTAGATTTATCTAAGTACATCCAAGCACTTATCACATAACATGTAAATCACATAAGACAAAGCACAAAGCATCATAACACAAGATTTACGTGGTTCACCCCCTCCCTAGGGCTACGTCCACCAACTCTTCTTCTTTATAGTCTTCAATCAACCGGTTACAAGCACAGAGCCTCAAAACCCTTACTCCGCATAAGACATAAGATCTGCGTAGCTCGCTAGATCCTTCTTCCTTGCGTTACAACACAAAGCCTTCTACAGTCTCGCCCAATGACTTGCACTCAGCTCTGCAAGTCTCTTACAGTCATGCGCAAAGCACTTACAGACTCTACTCACACTTAGCATACATTCACATCACATAGATGCACTACTCCCTTCTTACATTGCCTATCCTTCTATTTATACATACAAAATAGGCCTAAACATGGGTAAACCCATGGGCCGACATCCCATTCCCATTACATATTCCCCAAAACCCAAAAAGGATCCAGAAGTGGGTCGAGATCCCGTGATCTTCGCTTCGTCTTGCACTCCTCCTTCGACAGGTTGTTGAAGTCCCAAAATAGGTCACTATGACCAAGAATCTCCCAAAACTTGGTCAAGGGCCAACAATACATAAGAATGTGCTGAACAAAAACGGACAAGAGGAGCTAGTTGGAATAGGTGGGTGGCCACCAATATCCACCTGGATCATTGGTCCTCCAGTCCTTCCTCAGTAAGTGATATGTACCCTAGCTTAGGCACATATGTTCGAGAGGGATTGAGAGACCAAATCAGCTGATCATCACTTTTTCGTATTTTAACATTGTTTTTTTTTAGAACCTCTGTGTAAGCCTTCCATTCCTCAACAAATTATCCTCTCAATCCCATTTCTTTCTAGGCGAGCTAGTGTTGTTGCCAAACTATAGACCTCTCCTAGTTCACAATTTGTCTAAGAGAGTAAAATCCTTTACTTTTGAGCTCCTGGATCAATAAAAAAGATAATATATGTAGACCTTTACTACCTATCCATGGATCAAGGCCTACTTGAAATTTCTCTCCCTTACCCACCTTTCAGATCAACCATTTGCCTACCAATTGAAAAGTTAAATTCACAACTTTCTAAATGTTTAGGCTTTATGTAATTGCTTGTCTAGGTTTCTAAGATATATTTTGCACTAATTACTCATAGTCCTTTTTCTTGTCTCCAAACATTTTTGGCATCTAGACCTTTGGAGAAGAGAAAAGGATTTTTGAGATACCATCCTCCACTAGCCTTTGGAACAACCAATTTTTTCCACTAGACCAAAACAAATCCTTTCCTTTTTTGGTTTCTTGACCATATAAATTTGTAGCACAATTTACTAATGGTTTCCAACACTCCTTTCACAAACCACGTGAGTGAAATCTAATAGAGTGGTATAGCTTCCAGAAAAGGCT
>JZKD02S1789366.1:21287-33561 GCA_000966675.3 Picea glauca | reverse complement strand
TTTCTCTTATCCTTAGGGACATGAATGCAAACGGGACAACAAAAAATACTCAAGTGTTCAACACTTGGTTTCTTCCTAGAGAAGGATTCTTCTGGAGTCATATATTTTAATATATGATGAGGAATTCAGTTCTCAACATAAAGAGCTACCATAGCTTCTTCTCCCCATAGGAACATAGATAGACTTTGATCATTCAACATTGCCTTAATAGATTCTTCAATGGATCTGTTCTTTCTTTCCGCTAAACCATTTTGTTGAGGACTATGTGGGACTATCAACTCCCTGTTTATCTCAGCTTCTTTACAAAATGCAATGAGTTATTTAGAGGTTTATTCTCCTCCATTATATAATCTCAAGGCCTTGATCTTCTTTCCTTTCAAGTTCTCCACTTTAGCCTTGAATTCTTGGAACTTGTCAAATACTTCATCTTTTGACTTCAAGAGGTAAATCCATGTCTTGCGTGAGAAGTCATCAATGAATGTTACATAATATGGAGAGCCTCCTAGATACTTCATAAGCATAGGACCACATACATCATAATGAATCAAGTTCAATAATTACTTGGATCTATTTTCACTACTTGGGAATGGCTTCTTAAAACTTTTCCCAGGTGCACATCCTTTACATATGCCTTCATTTGCTGGTTACAATTTAGGAACACCTAACACCATTTTATTTAGTGAAGATAAGGATTGATAATGAAGATGATCATTTATTCTATGCTATAGCCCACAAGGTTTGGTTTCATCATGAACAAGTTCTTGACAATTTTGACATAGAAGTTTATACAATCTTCCTTCACGAATTCCAATAACTCTAGCATTATATATACTTGAACCTTTAGGCCATTCACATACTTTCCCATTAAAAATTTCTATTATATATTCTTTATATTCTAAATAAGAAATGGAAACTAAATTATTTTTCAAAACTGGTACATATAGAACATTATTGAGATGTACATTGTTACCGGATTCTAGATCAATAGATGCTTTCCCAATGCCTTTGACTGCATAAGAGGGATTGTATCCAAGTTCCACTGTCTGAGATATCCTTTTCTCCCTTGTTCTTGTGATATTGACATGATAACCTGTCATGTGTCTAGAAGAGCTGCTATATATTAACCTTATATCATCATCATCATTAGTAGATCCTGTTAGTGTGGAGAAATAAAATAAATTTTTGTTTTTTTCTGGACTTCTTTGAGGGTTCTTCATCATTCATATCAGTTGCAGAAGCATGTTCCTTTCCTTTCCTTTTCTTTTCTAGTTCAGGACATTCACTATTGTAATGGCCATATTTATGACAACCATAACATTGAACCTTTGACAATTCTTTCTTCCTTTGATGATTAGGTCTTCTTCCTAAATTCTTATTTTGAAAGCCAAATTTCTTCTTGCCACCATTCCTCTTGAATCTTCCTACATAAAATTGAGAGTCTTATTCCTTTTGGGTTCTTTCTATTGACGTGATCCTTGATTCTTCTTGAGCACAACAAGTCCATAGTTCTTCAAAAGTAGGGAATTATTTTCTTGTGTTTATGCTTGATGCAAATGCATCCCATGATCTGGGTAGACCATTAAGTGTAGTAGTCATGATCTCTTTTTCAGAAATGGTTTCATTGATAGCTTGAAGTTGATCTCTTAGCTAGGAGATCCTTACAAAATATGACACTACTGTATCATATTTCATCATTTTAACATCACGAAGATCATTCTTTAGGCTCATAATGTGGCCAACATTCTTGATTGTAAATAGATTGGTTAGGGCATCATACTTTTTCTTTGATGTATCAAGATTTGAAATATATGGAATCAAATGATCTCTAATTGAGTCCACAGTGAGACTCCTAGTAGTGATGTCATTATCTTTAAAATTTTCCTTTTTTACTTCATCTTTTGGTTCCGTAATATCTCCTTTTACCATATCCAAAACTTTGTTCTTGGTAAGGATAAGGTCAATCCTGATTTTCGATGCTCTGAAGTTTGATGCCCATTCTAGCTTGTTTTTTTATTTCACAGAGGAAGCCATGGGTGTACAGAGAAGAAGAAAAGTATTATTAAAGATAGGTCTCACTTTGACGGTGATATTGGAGTTCTTTTCTTCACCAAAGCTCTTATACCATGTTGAAATTCCTAGTACAATGAATATAGGAACAATATTTCTGAAAAACTGATAATTACTTCTAATGATGCTAAGCTTCCTTTTCACTTTTCAATATATCATTAAGAAATTACAGTTTAGAAATTCAACCATATAAATGAAATGGAACAGTATGATGCTACAACAATAGAGATCATAGAAAGACAAAAGATTTAACCTAGGAAAATCCATGAAGGGGAAAAACCCAACCACCCTTTTTAATAGATAAAGTCTTTGTACAACAAGAGAAACTCTTAGAACCTAGTCTTTGGTCTTCAAGACAAAACCTATAAATTTTATCAAATACAACAACAATTGTTGTATTTACACAGAAAATATGCGCACATGAGAGAGAAAGACTCCACATGTGCAAGTTGAATATGAAGGGAGAAAAGGAAGAAATACAAGATGCGAAGAAGACTTCACTTGAGATGCCCAGTTGCTTCAAAAATCAACTAACCTGTAGTAGCTGTAGTTTCTCCTGTGAAAGGAGAATTGTGGTATATGCAAATGAAGAGCTCATGGCTATATTTATACTAATTCGTCACTCAATTTAGGGCTGACATGTACAATTGGAGCAAAAAAAATATTTTTTACAAATTTAAAATTTCCCTCTTAAAATTTTGAAAGTGGACTTGACTCAAAAATATTTTTCTTTTAAATATTGATTAATGTAAAAAAATAAAATACAATTTATACTTTGTTGATGTCTTCAACGCAACTAATACCTAGGAAGTTGGGGACTTTACCAATCATATGTTACTTTTCTTTTTTGACTTAAGCTTTAGATGTGATTAGTGATCTCATATGATTTAGCTTACTTTGTTAATGTCTTCAACACAACTAATACCTAGGATATTGGGACCTTATCAATAATATTCTACTTTTCTTTGTGACTTAAGCTTTAGATACAAGTAGTGCTTTTGTATGATTTGACTCTCACATGATTTTAATTTCTCTAATTATTCATTTGCTTGACTGATTCTATTAACCAAATTGGTATTGAATGTTTATAATCATATGGATTCTTGATTTTTTCTTTGAATTTGGTTGGATGAGTAGCCATAGATTGGTTTTTTTTTAGTCTCCTTTGATTGCATTATACCTTGATGGCGTGATGATTTGAAAATACTTTCTTGCAAAAAACTATTGAAGTAATTTTTTTTAAACTATGATACTTTGATTGAGTACTTGTTTAAGGATGACCAATGAATTTGTGCTTATAATGATGAGTGCAATGTATAGATCAAAATTACAAGAATATATCCGTAGGATTCAAATGCATAGATGGACCACGACACATTCAATCATTGCATGGTTCAATTGGTATTTATTACACGAGGCATTAATTACCCTCCGGTGGGAGAACAAAGTTGCTTCCCTTTTTCATTGCAATAGGAACATGCACATGTTGCTAATTTAAGGAATGGGTGCATGCTTAAAAAACGAGCATGAATTCCTTTTTAAATATATTTGGCCTTTGTTGAATATTGATGCAGGCCATTGTCTCATTGAAACAAAGTTTCAATGCCATTGTTTTTAATAACAAGAACACACACGTGCTAAAAATGCATGCTTGTTCCTCTGTGTAAAAGGAAATGTGACACTATTTATTTATTTTCCCCCAAACCATGAAAAATTCACCCTATTTATTCTCCCCAATGCAAGTGATATTTTTCTAACTAGGCCCAATATCGATGAGGACAAGTAGGGGGGACATTGGCACTTTGCATTTTCCAGATAGAAGCTCTCATTTCCAGGTAGATTTTATTTGAATTGTCATTTTTATATTTGGTAAATTATATAAATTTACATAATTTTAAAAAATATTTTGTTATTATTTAATTGCAACATTTATTTTTCCACTATGGAGAAAAAACGTGATCTAAAATCAAACACTAACCCCCCACAAGAACCATACATCACAATTAATAAATGCTTAGATGAACTTGAAAACTTAATTGTTGATCTTAGAAACACCAGAGAGCCATTTCATATTTCATTGGCTACTTCAATTTACAATTTTTTTTCTTCCATTGGCCATGCCCATGACCAATTATTTGATATATTTGAATATAAGGCTAGGATTAGAGAGTACTACTCAATCGACATGAGTAAGGAAGAGGTGAAATACTTTCATTTAACCAAAGAGACGATTTTTCAATTGTTAAATGTCCCTAGAACCAACCAACTAATTGATTCAAGAAAGAAGTTCCTTTTAATGGATTTGTGCACATTCTATCCATGGAAAGACCATTGGATGGATAGGTGGTTTATGGTATTTGATAAACCTCCTTTTAGTAACAAGGAGGTGCCCTTGTATTTTCTTCATAAATTATTGGCCTCCATGTTAAATATTTTGACATTAGTGAATTATAGAGGGTTGCTCTTGGATCAACTCAAGATTAAGAAATGACCAGGTGTAACCCATTGAGAGGGATACCCACTCCTAGGTGTATGCTTAATTCTCCCCCCCGCCCATCCCCTTTAGCTACCTCAGCCTTGAGACAACATTCTGACCAATAGTACAAAGATATCATCCCTTACATGTAGTCTAGTTTAGAATAGAGTGTTTATGGTAACTTCCTATTGAGAATCATTATATGATGATGTTAACCACTAGGTGTAGGGCATGTTACCCCCCACTAGGGGTGACAGTTTTGAATACCCTATTGAGGGTGTCATGTCGTTGATTGCATGAGGTGTCATGATCATCTTCGCCAGATCTAGATAGACTTCTTCATTGATCTCCATCACATTCTTGATCATGCTAGCTTAGCTAGGGTGTAGATCACTTTCATCCCTAGTCCTTAGATGAAAAATGTACTGTGGTATGGTATGATATGGTATAGTTCCTAGTTTGCTTCATATGCCATTTCATGTGTCAATGGCTATTTGGAATTGATGATATAACTTCACATCTTGTCATAAAGTGGAAAACATCTAATGACTATCTTTTTCTTTCATAACAACATGGTTTTACTACTTTCCTTGTAGTACCTTGGGGAACATGTTTTCTCTTAGAAGTGTGTCATCTCTTTGGTAACCTATATCACTGGGTGTTTAGGATAAATTACATTATCCACATTCTAATCATGCTAACCATTTTCCACCTCCCTAGTTCATTCATTCCATTCACATTAAAATATTATCCTCGTCATGTATGATTTCTCAAAGTTCAAAAGGAAAGGTCAAATATAAAGGCCTAAAATAAATAAAGACACTAAGGCTAAGAGGTCAACAGAAAACATAAAATCCAATCATTAAGATTGAGCAATACCCCTAGCCCTGGTTTGTCTAAGAATATCTAAAAAAAAAGGGATTTGTTTGATAAATTAACCATCTAAAGAAAAAGGCCAAACTTGTGGAATTGGTATAAGAACCTAACACTGTCTCGGAGACAATACATGTATGTATTTGTGATTATTTAATTGTTGTTTTAATTTCTTAAACTATTTATTTGCATGTTTTTTGTAATTTTTTATTTTAATTAAAAAAATCAACCTAATTTATATGAAATCCCTTATTAAATTGCAACAAAATAATTAAGATGGAACCTGGAAAAAATCAAAACCCCACATAAGAACAATAAGGCATATAAAACCCCAACCCACCACAACCACCAAACATAAACACACAAATTGATGAAGGGTTGAACACTTGGAGATCTGCTCATTTAGGTTTCTGTGGTGAGATATTTGTTCAGAAATTGCCGGAGGAACCACAGTGCTAATGATAGCTTGTCGTCGACGTTTCGGAAACGTCGACGACAAGCTATCATTAGCATTGTGGTTCCTCCGACAATTTCTGAACACCTGGAGATCACTTGTCCATGAGTTAAGGGGTACAAGAGAGCCTATCCGATTGTCATTGGCCACTTCATTATATGCCATTGTATCGTCCATTACAAGTTCCCAAGGGAAATTAAATAGTATTTGTGAATACAAGGCTAGGATGTTCGAGTATTACAGGACTGGACTCAATAAAACCTAAGTCAAACACTTAAATATTTTGAAACAAGATTTCATGTCTCTATTTATTGATCCTAGATCTGGACTACAACCACCTCTCAATAAGAAACATATTTGTATGGATTGGTGCATACAACCACAATTTAGTGATAAATGGATGGATAGATGATTCATGGTGTTTGAAAAACCTTCTTGCAGTAATAGGGAGGTGCCTCTATATTTCTTGAGGAAATTATGGGAGTAATTTATTTTGGGTCACCATGTCAACTACTTAGACATTGGTGATTTCTAGGGGGTGGGTCGAGGGTCCACACAAGACAGAGAGTGCACTAGGCATGACCCTATGTTAGGTCCTCTTTCTCCTAGGTGAAGGCCTAACCCCCCTTCCCAATATCCTCCCATTGCAGAGGGCATCCAACATGAACGAGTATATTTATTGGCGTTGACTTGGATTCTGGTGCAACATGGTAGTTTTGTTGCACTATCTCAGCAGGAGGTGCTTGTTGGTGACATTGGCAGAGGGGTTGGACTTTCAACCCATATAGTAGAGTGAATCTAGAGGAGGGAATTATTGATGAAAAGGTATGAATAACCTTACTCAAACATTTTTAGGTCTTGCTAGGCTAAGGAAATATAGTTGGGAATGTTACCTAGAGTTTATAGACTTAAACTCAAAAAAATCACTTGATCCAAATGTAATATGTATGAGGAACCAAGACTGATTTTATATATTATATGTAACCGTGAAAAATAAAGAAACAAAAAATATACATAAGTGTGTACATGGATAAGAGACAAGGATAAAAGAAAAATGTAAAATATATCATTAAGATACACATGTGAGACTGAAATAAAAAAATCTGTTTTTTATATTAACTTTATTCTGAGATACAAAGAAAAATTCTCTTTACAAGCCCCTATGAGGGTGGGGACCAAAGTCATATTTAGAAGTCTCTGATGGAAACCATACAAAAATACTTTGACAAAAAAATAAAACTGAATCTAAAGATCTGGATCAACTTGCCATAAAAGTGTTTTCAATTGACTCTTTAGAAGCAAGCCGTTGAAAGATATGATTCAGTTTTGAATCATGATGCCTTCAATAAGACCCTTATATCAGAATTTCCCCTTATGTTCTCTCTCTCTCTCTCTTTCTCTCTCTCTCTCTCTCTCTCTCTCTCTCTCTCTCTTCATTTGATTGAGATTTTATTCTTTTTCCAATAAGTTATGGTAGTTCAACTGCCTTTCTTTTGTTAAGCTTAGTTAGCTTAACTAATAATTTGAGACAAATAAATAATAATAAATAATAATAAATAATAAAGGGTCTATTTAAATAATAACTAAATAGGTGAGACCCCTTATCACTCCAATTTTCATTTCCTTAATGATCATCAAAATATGAAATATAACACCCAAAAAATTAACTCAAATATTCACCTTGTAACTCCCATCCTCCTACAAATAGTCAAATATTTTAGCATCAAAATAAAACATGACTGTTGCTCAAAAATAGAATTATATCCATGATGTCCAAAACATTCTGTATAAATGTATCTTTGCTTTCAGAAACATTATGTCATCATACCAATAAAATCTGTCCTCAAAATAAAAAATCAAATTAAAATCATTAAAACCCATATTTTCTCTTAAAGGTGGTTTGGCTTTTTTCAGTGCTGCCTTCCTTTGATCCTTTTTTCTGATTTTTCTTGTGCAACAACCTTCAATTGATTGGAACCTTGTGGGTGGATTTCAATGATGACATGGGAGAAAATATCTTTGAGGTGGATATGAGAGGACACTAATTTAGAGGAGTCTCTATAAGACTTGGAGGAATTAGCCACCCCATTTCCTTTATCTAATTCTGGCTCAAGGATGGTAGTATTTAATCTCTTGCTTTCATGAGAGGACTAAAATGGTGAGGCAACATGATCAATTTGGGAATTTGGGTTGAATGGTGTTGGAGGAGGGGGAAATGGTAATGATACTGTAGGCCAACCATGATGATGTGCAATAGGATGATGTACAATTTCTTTCCAACCATCATTGAAAGGTGGCTCTGGATGCATAGAAACATGAGGGGGGACACATACACCAAATAAGTCTTGATGTGGCTGGAAATGAGGCCTCTCGGCTTTAGGTTGAAAAATCCCTTGGCCAACTAAGTTGAAGAATCTGACTTGTAAAAGATGATTCAGTTCTTATGGATCAACATCAAAATGTATTGAGAATCATGGCCTTATACGACCTCTTTGCCAATTATTTCCTCTACCTTTGTTTTCACCTCTGCCATTGCCGCCCCTGCTAAAAATACTCATATTGAAGCAATATTCCAATCATAATATGAATTTTTTTAACAATCCATTCACTAATACTCTACCTAAATAAAATTAGAATGTTGGCTCTATCATTCACAATAGAAGCATAAGCAATCCATCCATTGACACAACCCAACACATATCGAATTCAATAATCAATTGCATTCGAACAAGGAATTATAGGCTCATTGGGAAGGTGGGGGGCTTTGTAATGAATGAACAATGGTGGCATGGATGGGAACCAACAAATGAATACTGTTCGAGAAAAATGCAGAGCCTTTTTCTTCTAAACCAAATGTCTCCATATCAAAATTTCCAACTCAAGTCATTATCCAATCCTTTTTAATCATTTCTCCTTAAAAATGAAATTCATAATAACAGAAAAGGGGATAATTTAAATGTTACTGGGAAGTTGTTGGGCATATAATGAGCAGAAAATGAGATAATGAATGAGAATGAGACAATTACTATTCTGTTACATGAAATAACATTCATTGATTTTAAAATCATCATTACCATCATTTAGCAAAACATTTGGATATTCACTGTATGCCATGCCAATTATTTCCAAACTAATATGAGAACACTCTCACCAACTTTTGTTTGTGCCATAACATTCTTTTTAAACTTCAACACACAGAATCCATGACATGGAAACAATTATTTTAAACTGTTCAATATAAAATTCAAAGAAAAATTCGAGACTGTCAAACTTGTAAGTTTCATGTTCCCCTTTTTCCATTAAACTATAAATATCCTTTTAAACTAGAAAATTGTTATGTAGGAGACTGTTTACAAAGCCAATTAGCCTCAATCATAATCAGAATCAGAATGCCTCAAGTCCGCATGAGAGGTTGAAAAAATAAACATAAAGCAATCGACCTTTCATTATATAAAATTTACACCACAACCTCAAATAACAACTGCAAAAAAAACCAGGTTGAAAACCCCAATGCAAACCTGGTGGTCATTGTTTCATCAAATTCATACTAAATTCAAAATTGACCAAATTCCTTCATAGATAAATAACAAACGAGCCACAGTTTTGTAGGTCTGACCAATATTTCCCACTATTGGGTTGAGAACATAAATGGAAATTAAAATCTTGGTTTATATTTATTTACTAGGCCACATATTGGATGGGGAAACAAGGCATGGAGCATACATATGGGTGTAGGTTTTGAGGAATGGCTATAAGAAAAGAAAAAACAATTCCTTCCCATCACAAAATTCTTCAAAAACTTCCCAAAGTGACCGCAAGACAATACACAATCCTCCATAACTTTTCAAACAGTGGTAATGATAATATGAAAGGAATAAAATTTTTCCAAGGTCTGGGTAAGGAGTTAAGGATACTATGCAGTAGTCATGAAACCCAATTGTTCCCTTTATTTTCAAGAGAAAACATTTAAAATTTAATCACAAGAAATTATCAAAACCGAACGTATTCACCATAAGACCTTTGCCAACAATCATACCATAGTAATACCAACATTTGCTCCAAGCACAATACAACCATATACTTCAAACATAATAAAATGTCGAACAATAATTCCAGTTTAAAACACTTAAATTCCAAAAGGAAGAAACCTAAATCGAAATGTAGTTTATATGGCGAGAATTCCCACAAACAATCCACTATAAACTTTGGAAAACAAACACATTCTACATGCAAAATCTAAGAGCCAAAAAGACGATTTTATCTGGAGTAGAGCTAACGATCCACAAATGAAGAGGTAAAAGACCACACATGTAAGGAGAACTCTATAAAATTAATAGAGAACAATTATTTTTTGCCAAAGGCCGAGCACAATGGAGGCACTACTAACCAGATAAACCAAACAAGCGTGAGGAGTATAATGAAGGTGGTGGTTTTGAGGTAGGGTAAGAACGATGTGAAATTAATGCACGTTGCTTCTCCTCTTTCCACATTAAATTCCATCAACCAAAACCAACTATGGAGCACTCTTATCCTCCAAGACGTTGTTCCATACACAATATCAACCATCATATATCCAACATAACATATCATTTCCATATTCAAAATTGAATCGGGCCTCCCTCATGAGTTTTCATAACTATTATATGCCCATTTAACTTTAATACCAAAATAAACATCTCCTACATACCTTGCTAGTGGAGGATTACCATTCAACATAATAATCATTTTTCCATATTTATAAGTATACCATGAGTTTGCATGTGGTTTTTGATTAGAGTTTGAGTAATATACCAAAGTCTAGGTGTAGCAAGAATAACTAAAATGTCTAATGAAATAAACATTTTCTCCTTATAAAATCAAATTGCTAACACACCCAACAATCATTAATTTCACATAGAAACAAGTTAGGATCTCCCTCCTATTGTGAAATTGTGAAATATTTCTAATAAGGTAATCATGAGTGCAACAAGAGGATCTATTTCACTTATTATTTTTCAAAAGTGGTCCCACCTATTTAGTATTATTAATAAATGTACATAAGTAATAATGGATTGCAACCCATTTGTAGACAAGAATTTTATGTTGCACTTTTAGGCATCAAAAAACATATGGATAGAGAAATCATTCATGTGAGCCTCGTAGATTCTTGAGTTGAGGGTAACACACACACACACACACACACACACACACACACACACACACACACATATTATTTTACTTTGGAATAGAGCCTTGGGAAACCCACCAAGCACTCCCCCTCATTTCGAGGACAGTACCCGGGGTAAACTAGATTTTGTAGAAAGTCGATGATTTTTTGATAGCTTTCTCATTTAAGAGCTCAACATGTCACTTGCAGGAATTGAACCTGGGTGGGGGGTAGGAAACACCCCTCAGAACAAACCACTCGGCCTAAACCCAATTGACACACACACAAACACACATATAGTATTTTGTGTATTTATTTCGATATCTTATTATATGATGTTTTGCAGTTGCTATGCCCCTATACCAGACCCTCTGTGCTGATAAACACATCCGTGTTTGTCTCCACCACTAATGCATTAGTAGAGGAAGCATGTTCATTTAGTGTACCACATACACAGGTATGTGTCACATTTGATAAATTCACCATAGTGATTTCTTTATTTTTTGGCACCCTCAAATATAATGTTATTGGGTTTCTACAAGTTGTGGTACCATACAATGATGATAAATTTTCACTTGGGATGGACAAGTCACCACCTTCACAAGTATAATGTGTTGAGTTAAAGCTCGTTTAAATATGAAATTTGTTTTGTTTATGCTGTTGAATTTTACTTTTTGGTACTAATAACAATATTATTAATTTGTATGTAGGTTGTTGATATTTTATCCAGTTACAAGGATAGTCTAGTCCTTGGGAACCCTGCCACAACTCTTGGGTTACCTATTTCTAGGCCAAGGTTTATACCATCCTTTGTACAACCCATGTGGGTTTATTAATTCTCACCCCCACCGTATTTCATATTCCATGCATCCTTAGTGGCTACATTTGCAGGCCACCCACCCACACCCCCTCTTCCATCGTGTTATCACATGAAGTTGTCAAGGGTCACCTTTAATTGTTGTTAATACCTAAGTTTGCACCATTTCCTCATCTCTCTCTTTTCCATATGCCATTCCCGTTGGACACACCTACCACACTTAGAGGGGGGGGGGGTGAATGAGTGTGGGGCTCTTTTTCCCAAAAATTCCCTCTTGCACAAAAACTCATCAATTAGCATTCGACATTTATTCATTACCCATTGTTTTCATTTATAACCAATTATATGTGAGCACATATTAGCAACATATATCAGCAATATATCATCAACAAGTCATCACCACAATGAACACAAAGAACACAAGATGTATGTACAATTTTC
>JZKD02S1789366.1:0-20341 GCA_000966675.3 Picea glauca | reverse complement strand
ACCTGGTTTCCCTTGGTGTCTCGCTTGACTGAGTCTTGACCCAAATTTTTTCTATTTCTCTTGAAGGATAAAATATTATCAAAATTCGAGTTCAAGGTACTGCTCATTTGGTTTTCCTGAGCTCATAACAAGTCGTCCAAGCCCTTTGTTGATACAGGTGACAACCATTAGCATGAAGCACAATGACAAAAGGCAGTCCATTTGGGCTGAAATACAAGCAACGAGAAATTTCATGTTTCAACGATGGAGATACCAGGGCCATTCAGATCAATGACCATGATTCATTTTGGTGCCGCAACATGCTCGAGTGTTAAAATACTTGAGCGAGAAAAGATATAAACCATGGTATTGCGGGAGAGCTACGTGGTTGAAGGTGGTTAGTTTCGGGCCCAAAAGCGGTGTGGGTCAAAACCGCTTTTGACGGTCTCGAAATCACATGCTCATTCAACGCCAAATCCAATAGCACCATGTGTCCACCCCCTAGTCATCAAGCCTCATGCTAATCCCGAGGATAAATCAGTTAATGAACAAGGACTGGTAGTTGAAACCTCGACTCACTCCATAAATATAAGGCATGGAGGGTTTGGCCGTGGGGACAAAAATGTCAGCTCGAGGTACCATGATGGACAATTTTTCTTGTAGGCCCATGCTGATATGAGATTGCATCTGATAGAAGGATACACACACAGTCTCATAGAAATATGCATAGATGAAAAGCCTTGGACATGATAGCCAACTCGTGCTCCTAATGGCTGTCCACTGTTTTGAGTATAAACACATCAGTTGAAGGATATGTTATGGTCGATGGTTAAGTAGAGCTCCCTATTTGTAATAGTTTGATAGCAGAGATGTTCTTTGGTTATGTATGAGACCTGAGACTTCCTCATTAATAGAAGTCAATTTATTTCATCATCTTGTTTCCTCTTGTGCTGAAACACTCGTGCATGGATGATCCAGATGAGATGTTGTAGTTGTATTGTAATGGAGGTTTGATTATAATGCTTCTATGATCTATTTCAGTATTTTCTTTCACTATCATGTTTCCTCTTATGCTGAAATGCTCATGCATGGATGATCTAGACGAGATGTTGTAGTTGTATTGTAATGGAGGTTTGATTATAATGTTGTTGTGATATATTTCAGTATTAAGTTCAAGAGTGCTCTTGTGCCTGAGTTTCTCTGCACTAAGATGCTTGAAGGACAGATGCTCATGGAAGACTTGTCCACTTTCCTCACTAAGTCTTCCTCCTTCTCACCTTTAGCCTTAAACCACTGTCTAAATTTAATGAGAACCTCATTTTCTTATGCATTTCTAGACCACTTTTCTGTGTTTAAACATTCTTATGCTGAGCTTTTTCCATTTGACCTCCAATCATAAACCTACCTTCACAACCATTTTGATGGGTAGTGGGCTTATCCTCCTGCAATCTGAGGGTGACTCTCAGTGATAAAATTCTTGGCCTCATTTTCGGGGAATGAATCAAAGACATTTCTTTGGGATTGAATGATAGAGAAATTTTGATTATGAAGATGCATAAAAAATCAGTACCTTGAGGATTGCATCTTGCATTTGGTGACTCCATTGTTTCAGTTGTGGCTCCTAAAGGAAGACACACGAGGTCAAATCCACAACTACCTCTGGAAACACTTGAAACTGACCCAAATAATATTATCAATAAATGAAAGACCTCTCAAGAAGGACTTTCAACTACTGTACCAGGTGATTCTGGTAATTTACATGACCCTTCTTTTAAAACTCCAATAGTTGTATCCAATTCTCCTTTTCTACCATCTACTAAAGTTTCCAGAAGTTTATATTTTGAAATATTTCTAGTTGAAATCCCCTCTTCTAGTCTTCATTTGGAATGATAAAGTTTTGAAACCCCTGTTTCCACTGATATTGTAAAGTGGTTTAGACCTAGGAGCTTAGAAGATTTTCCCACTTTGGGTTTTCCTACTCCTCCTACTATCAAAGTTGTTGTAACTAAAGAGGGGGGGAAATTATTTTCCTTTGAACCCTATACCATTCTCCTCAAACACTCAACCACTTCCCCTTTCCCCTAGAAACATAGCTACAATACTACCTGTCCAAACTCCATCATCGCTTGTTCTCCTATAGTTCACATCCCAATGGTAGGTGCTAATCTTCCTAGAAACAAGATGGATGCCATAGTGGATTCTAGATATGCCCCTCTTGTTTTACCTCAGCCTATGAATTCTCTACCAATTGGATACTACCTTAAGTACATGCTCGAGTTCAGAGGGGAGGAAGACATAACTGCAAAAGAACAACTTTCAACTTTCTATAGGTATGCAGATAATATTAACATTGAAAATGAAGATGTGTGGATGCGAGTTTTTGTACATAGACTTGATGGTGAGGCTAGGAAATGGTTTAGGGGTTTGACTCCTGTATCTATTGATGCGATTGAAGCTTTGGATGATTCATTCTTGAGGCATTGGGGGGATAAAAAAGATTTTCTTTATTATATTACATAATTTGGGTCACTTAAGAGGAAAGAGAGGGAATCTATTTTAGACTTCTCAAAAATATTTAATAAGATGTACAATAATATTCCCACTGAAATAAAGCCTACAGAAACCTCTTCCAAGATTACTTATGCCAACACTTTTGACCCTGATTTTTTCCTCCTGTTGAGAGAAAGAAGAGCTACCTCTTTATCCCATATGCAAGATGCAACCCTTGAAGTAGAGTATAATATATTAGTAGCTGACAAAATTAGGAGTAAATATGATATAGATAGAAGAAAAGGTAGGGATGAAACTTCAACCTATGATTCCTCTACCGCCCACCCTCAAGTGGATGAATTGACAAAATTGGTAAAACCACTTTCTGTAGAAATGGATAAATTGAAATTTGAAGGAAAGCAGGGATATATGAACCCCCATAATGCTGATAATAGGGGTAATTTCAGAAGACCCAACAATGTCCCTCAGATCATCCAAAGAGATAAAAGAAATAGGGATAGAGATGATAAAAAAATCCAAGCCCCTCTCCAAAATAAACTGGTTACTAATGAAGAAGGAGAGGAAGAAGATGTTGATCCTGAAATCCATTGTCTTGGTGACACATCTTCATCTCCTCATTTAATCCAATCTGCATATGAATAGTCTCTCATGGATAGCCAAATAAATGAGTTGAAAAAAGGGGAAAGGACTACTGACAATCCAAATAGATACAACCTAAGGTCAAAGAAGAAAGAGGGGAAGCTTGAAATTTATGATCATCCTACTAGAACATAGAATCCTGCTAAGGGTGTGGAAGCTAGCAGCAAAGAAAAAGAGGCACAAAACCCCCAGGAAGTGGTTAATATCCCTACCCCATAAGTTAAGGAGATTATGAATCCTCCCTCCTCTTTTAGCTTTGAGAACTAGATTCAAAAGATTGAAATCCCTGTACCTTTTTTGGAGCTAGTTAAGAATGAGGATTTCAAAAGGTACCTTTCCAAAATACTGCAGCCCAAATCTTCATCTCATCCCATAGATTTAGTCAACTACAAGATGAAAAACCAACTGTCATAATAGGACCTTTGGTAGAGGATAGGGATGACTCTTCCTCTCCTTTGTATACATCATTGAAAATTCATGATAAAGTGTTGCACAACTGTTTGATGGATTTAGGGGCATCTCATAATCCCATGCCTAACACTGTCATGGATGAGCTTGGGTTGGAGGTTATAAGAACCTTCCATGACCTATACTCATTTGATTCCAGGAAAGTGAAGTGTCTTGGGGTTATTAAAGACCTGGCTGTTTCCTTGTTCCAATTGCCAATGAAAAGTGTGGTCATGTATATTGTGGTGGCTGATGACCCCACTAAGTTTGGGATGCTCTTGTCTAGATATTGGATCAAAAGGATAGGGGGAAATTTTCATATGGATCTCTCATATGCCACCATTCTTGTGTTTGGGGGAGAACATAGAAGGATTTATAGGGAAGCACAACTTTCCTACATTATCAGTGATGAAGCGAATCCTACCAACCACCCCATTTTTGTAGTTGATACTGATCTAGGAACCGGTATGTTACAACTCACTCATTCTCCTCAAACACCTATTGAAATGAGAAAACAACCTATTACCTCTTGTGAAGATTCTCCTCCAAATACCTCTGTTTGGAAGATATTTTTTGATGGAGACTCTTCTAGGGAGAGTGTTGGTGCTGCAGTAGTTTTTATTTCCCCTACCCAAGAGACCATATCTCTGTCTTACAAGCTTGAATTTGAAATAACAAATAATGTGGAAGAATATGAGGCTCTTGTTTTGGGTTTGAGGGATGATAAAGACATGAATATTGAAGAGCTAGCAGTGTTTGGAGATGTTGAGTTGACTGTTCATCAAGTCAAAAATATGTATCAAGATAAACACCCCAGGTTAAGGACCTACATAAATGAATTCTGGGATCTTGTCGATAGTTTCTTCTTATCTTTTAATATCTCATTTTTTCCAAGAGAGGAGAACACTATGTCAGATTGCTTGGATGTATCAACAAGTAATTTCAGGGTTCCTTTTCTCCCCAAACTCAAGTATGATGTGGAAGTAAAGTATAGACCCTCTATTTTTGATAATGTCAAACATTGGAAGGTTTTTGAGGATGATATCGAGATAAAAATATTTCCTGAGGCTGTGGATGAATTTTCTGCTTTACATATTGATCAATATCAGGATACTGAAGAAAGCCCCTATGCTGATATTTTTCTGAATAAAATTGTTGATCATCATATTGTTCAGTTACCCAGTAACCATATTCCAAAGAGACTTGTCCCTTTGGAGAGGTTGTTTGATAGGAATTATGTGGATGTAAATATTAAAGGTTCAATTGAAAATGATGATGTGACTGAATGCAATTTAGGAACATAAGAGGATCCAAAGTATGTTAAATTTTCTAGTAGTTTGTCAAAGGAACAAAGGGATGAGTATGTCAAGCTTTTGAAAGAGTTTGTTGATGTGTTTGCCTCGAAATATAAATATTTAAGAACATATGACACCAACATCATTGAACATAATATTCATTTGAAAGAGGAGACCAAGCCTTTTAGGCAGAAGCTCAGACAAATAAATCACATGCTGCTACCTATTATAGAAAAATAAGTGAAAAAACTGATGGATGCCCAGATCATCATTCCTTTGAGATATTCATAATGGGTGGCTAACTTGGTGCCTGTGAGGAAGAAAAATGGGGAAATTAGGTTATGTGTTGATTTCAAGAATTTGAACAGGAGCTCCAAAAAGGATAACTACCCCTTGCCAAAGATGGAGCACATTTTGCAGAGATTGATTGGTTCATCTAGGATGTCTATGATTGATGGCTTCTCTGGCTACAATATTTTTCTTTCCTGAAGACAGAGAGAAGACATCCTTCACTACTCCTTGGGGCACATTCATGTATGCTAAAATTCCCTTTGGATTGATGAATGTAGAAAAAACCTTCCAACGAGACATGGACATTGCCTTTATTGGGGAGAAAGACAAATTTGTAGTCATCTATCTGGATGACATTACAGTTTTCTCAAAATATGACAAAGAGCATTGTCATCATTTGAAGAAGGTCTTCCTGAAATTCAGAAGATTTGGTCTCTCTCTCAATCCTAAGAAATATTTGTTTTCTTTGAAGGAAGATAAATTATTGGGGCACATTGTGCCAGCATAAGGGGTAAGAATTGATCCAATCATAGTAGAGGCCATCCATACCTTATCTTTTCCTAGATCTAAGAAAGAGGCTCAATATTTTTTGGTTAAAATCAATTTTCTAAGAAGGTTTATCTCTAACTTTTCTTAATTGGTGAAGTACATTACAACCATTCTTAGAAAAGGAAATGAGGTGAAATGGACTGTTGAGTCTAGAGATTCTTTTGACCAAATAAAAAAGGATTTGATTGAAGCACCTGTGCTCATCAACCCTGACTATTCTAAGGACTTTATGATATTTTCCTTTGCCTCATTTGACACATTGGTTGTTGTTTTTCTATAGAAAAATATTGGGGGGTTAGAGCAACCTATTTCCTTTTTCAGCAGAGCATTGAGGGATGCAAAAATGAGATATGATATTATGGAGAAGAAGGCATATGCTTTGGTCAAAGCCCTCAAGGATTTCAGAATATATGTTCTGCATTCAAAAATTGTTGCATATGTCCCTTCAACCTCAGTGATAGAGATATTGACCCAGCTTGACATAGATGGGAAGAGAAGCAAACGGATTGCTAAAATTCTAGAATTTGACCTTGAAATGAAGCCCACTAGAAGAAAATGGTTGTTGGCTGAATCAAATTGCAAAGATTTGGGGGTTAATTTCATGAACATAAAATTAGAAGATCAACAAGCTGATATTGCTGATAAAATCTCTCATGTCAGCCCCATCTTGGCATAATGGACTTGGTATAAAGACATCATACATTTTTTGTAGAAGTTGCGGCCTCCTGATGGCTTGGAAAAGAACAGGGTGAGATATTTGAAACTCAAAGAAATCAAATATTGTGTCATTGATGAGGTTTTGTATTGGAAATATCCTCTTGGAGTTCTTTTGATATGTCTATATCCACAGGAGGCCCAAAGGGCCATAACTGATTTTTGTGACAACTTATGTGGAGGTCATCATTTTTGGAGGACCACAACTTATAATATCCTCATAGATGGGTATTTCTGGTCTGACCGTTTTACTGAGGTTTGTGCAAATTTTACAGCTTGTGTCAAATGCCAAAGGTTTTCTAGAAAGAAGCAGCTCAAATATTTTCCTTTGAAACCTGTGGTGGTTTTTGGTCATTTTCAACATTGGGGTCTTGACTTCATTGGAGAAATCCACACATCCTCAAGTGGTCAACACATGTGGATTTTGACTTCCACTGATTATTTCACCAAGTGGATAGAAGGCATTCCTACAAGGAGTGCCTCCCACAAGGTAATCATTAGCTTCCTTGAAGATATCATGTCAATATTTGGTTGTCCAAGTAGGATTGTTATTGACAATGTTGCCTCCTTCAAACCTAAAACATTGATCAAGTTCTGTGAACAATATGGGATTACAATAATCCATTCTACTCCTTAATACCCCCAAGGAAATGGTTTGGCATAGTCCTCTAACAAGAGCCTCATAAATATCATCAAGAAATTGTTAGAAGAGGCTATCTTTCCTACTCATCTTGGCTTGCCTATGGAAAAATTACTCCAGAACTACCAAGGAGAACTTGACGATATGGTCATGAGGATACAACAACTGGTAGAAGTACAATAAGCTAGGGATAAGCTACTTGATAAATATCAGGACCATTAGTAGAAGATAAAACGAGCCTTTGACAAGAAGATAAGAAATAAAGATTTTCAGCTGGGAGATCTAGTGCTCAAGTGGGGTGCACCCAAGCAAGACAAAGGAAAACATGGTAAATTTGAATCCTTATGGATTGGTCCTTTCAACATTTCTGAGGTATTTTCAAATAACACTTATAGATTGCAGAACTTGGAGGATTCCAAAGTTTTTGGTGGCCCTATCAATGGGCACTTTCTGAAAAAATATTTTTCTTAAGCCATGATTGGATTTCCATCCATTGTAGATACTACTTTCTCTTTGATTTCTCTTTGAATAAGTGACCTCATGACCCAAAAGCTAAGGCACTGAAACTACTTGTTCTTGTCAGCTCACAGGGAGCATGCCATCCCCTATGGAGCCAATGTTATCACATGAAGTTGTCAAGGGTCACCTGTAATTGCTGTTAATACCTAATTCTGCACCATTTCCTCATCTCTCTCTTTTCCATATGCTAGTCCTATAATTTTTCCCTTCTGACTCGTAAAGTCAATTTACTTTTTGTTTAAGGACCTAGTTTCCCTTGGTGTCTCGCTTGACTGATTCTTGGCCCAATTTTTTTCTGTTTCTCTCGAAGCATAAACACTTATCAACATTCAGGTTCAAGGTATTATTCATCTGGTTTTCCTGATCTCACAACAAGTCATCCAAGCCCTTTGCTGATACAGGTGACAACCATGAGCATGAAGTGCAACGACCAAAGGCAGTCCATTTGGGATGAAATACAAGCAACGATCAGTTTCAACGACGAATATCCTAGGGCCATTTAGATCAATGACCATGCTTCAATGACACAACATTCTCGGGCATTAAAATACTTGAGCGGGCCAAAATCTAAACCATGGTATTGCGGGAGAGCTACATGGCAGAAGGTGGTGAGTTTCGGGCCCAAAAGCGGTGTGCGACCAAACCGCTTTCGATGACCCAAAAATCACGTGCTCATTCAATATCGAATCTAATAGCATCATGTGGCCTCCCCCTAGTCGTAAAGCCTCATCTAGATCCCAAGGAGAAATCAGTTAATGAACAAGGACTGGTAGTTGAAACCTCGGCTCACTCCATAAATAAAAGACATGGAGGGTGTAGCCATGGAGACAGAATTGTCAGCTCAAGGTACCATGATGGAAAGTTTTTCTTGTAGGCCCATGGTGATCTGAGCTTGCGTTTGATAGAAGGATGCACACACATTCTGATAGAAAGATGCAGAGATGAAAATCCTTGGACATGATGGCCAACTTGCGCTCCTAGGAGTTTTCCACTGTTTTGAGTATAAAAACATCAGTTGAAGAATATGTTATGGTCAATGGTTGAGCAGAGCTCCCTATTTGTAATAGTTTGATAGAAAAGTTGTTCTCTCGTTATGTATGAGACCTGATACTTTCTCATTAATAGAAGTCAGTTTCTTTCACCATCTTGTTTCCTCTTGTGTTGAAACACTAGTGCACGGATGATCCAAATGAGATGTTGTAGTTGTATTGCAATGGCGGTTTGATTATAATGTTGCTATGATCTATTTTAGTATTTTCTTTCACTGTCATGTTTCCTCTTATGCTAAAATGATCATGCATGGATGATCCAAACAATATATTGTAGTTGTATTGTAATGGAGTTTTTATTATAATGCTCTTGTGATATATTTTAGTATCTTAAAATTAAGTTGAAGAGTGCTCTTGTGCCCGAGTTTCTCTGCACCAAGCTTCTTGAAGGCCGGATGCTCATGGAAGACTTGTCCACTTTCCTCACTAAGTATTCCTCCTTCTCACCTTTAGCCTTAAACCATTGACTAAATTTAATGAGAACCTCATTTGCTTATGCATTACTAGCTCAGTTTTTTGTGTTTAAACATTCTTATGCCGAGCTTTGTCCATTTGACCTCCAATCATAAACCTACCTCCACAACCATTTTGATGGGTACTGAGCTTATCCTCCTACAATATGAGGGTGAATCTCAGTGCTAATACATCGCATCCATCCACAGTGGATGCAATCATACGCCACCCACACCCACCACCATTTCCATCTGTGTCATCCATTGAGGATGCCACTATAGATGTTTCCTTAGAGAAGGTTTTATAGTTAAGTGCTCCACCTACTAGCGACTCTCCACCATTGCTTGAGTTATTCACGATGAGATAATCTGTTGATGATCAATTTTTATGTATCATGAATGGAATTGATTTTATGTATATTTTTTTAAATTTCATGATTTGATCCTTGTAACTAATGTAGGGTGGCATCATTGAAATATTAGGGTTGTGGAGGAGGGTAACACCCTCGCAATTTTCAATATCATCTGTGGTGAGTTTGTGAGTAGCATGGTTGTGTGGTTCTTGGACAAATAGATGTGAGATATATTACAAAACTTAGTTATGCCACTTAGTTTGGATTTTATGTCCCCGTACCAAATTGCCAACATGTACCTAAATGGCTTGAGGATACAAGTTGCAAATCACAATAAAAATCTAATTGGGGCTTGGATGGATGAACCGTCGATTGAATTGGACTAGAGGAAGTGGGTTACAACTAGAGGGACCCCTTCTCTATCATTTTGTTTCCCACAAAAGTGTTTTTTGTAGAATATTCAGAACTAGGGTTTTGCTCAGTGAGGCACAATGCAATTTCTGAACAAGTGGTCGATTTTGAAGAACAATATGATGGGTGATTGTGGGTAGTGTGGTCACATGGGCCTTGGCCAAAAATGCATGCAAGATCTTATGAAACTCCATTATGCCACTTGGTTTGGATTTTATGACCCTGGATCAAATAGCCAACATGTGTTGGATCATGTTGTCATTGATGCCAATGGTTTGATTGATTGATGTCAGGTGATTGATTGATGTCAAGTGATTGATTNACCTGGTTTCCCTTGGTGTCTCGCTTGACTGAGTCTTGACCCAAATTTTTTCTATTTCTCTTGAAGGATAAAATATTATCAAAATTCGAGTTCAAGGTACTGCTCATTTGGTTTTCCTGAGCTCATAACAAGTCGTCCAAGCCCTTTGTTGATACAGGTGACAACCATTAGCATGAAGCACAATGACAAAAGGCAGTCCATTTGGGCTGAAATACAAGCAACGAGAAATTTCATGTTTCAACGATGGAGATACCAGGGCCATTCAGATCAATGACCATGATTCATTTTGGTGCCGCAACATGCTCGAGTGTTAAAATACTTGAGCGAGAAAAGATATAAACCATGGTATTGCGGGAGAGCTACGTGGTTGAAGGTGGTTAGTTTCGGGCCCAAAAGCGGTGTGGGTCAAAACCGCTTTTGACGGTCTCGAAATCACATGCTCATTCAACGCCAAATCCAATAGCACCATGTGTCCACCCCCTAGTCATCAAGCCTCATGCTAATCCCGAGGATAAATCAGTTAATGAACAAGGACTGGTAGTTGAAACCTCGACTCACTCCATAAATATAAGGCATGGAGGGTTTGGCCGTGGGGACAAAAATGTCAGCTCGAGGTACCATGATGGACAATTTTTCTTGTAGGCCCATGCTGATATGAGATTGCATCTGATAGAAGGATACACACACAGTCTCATAGAAATATGCATAGATGAAAAGCCTTGGACATGATAGCCAACTCGTGCTCCTAATGGCTGTCCACTGTTTTGAGTATAAACACATCAGTTGAAGGATATGTTATGGTCGATGGTTAAGTAGAGCTCCCTATTTGTAATAGTTTGATAGCAGAGATGTTCTTTGGTTATGTATGAGACCTGAGACTTCCTCATTAATAGAAGTCAATTTATTTCATCATCTTGTTTCCTCTTGTGCTGAAACACTCGTGCATGGATGATCCAGATGAGATGTTGTAGTTGTATTGTAATGGAGGTTTGATTATAATGCTTCTATGATCTATTTCAGTATTTTCTTTCACTATCATGTTTCCTCTTATGCTGAAATGCTCATGCATGGATGATCTAGACGAGATGTTGTAGTTGTATTGTAATGGAGGTTTGATTATAATGTTGTTGTGATATATTTCAGTATTAAGTTCAAGAGTGCTCTTGTGCCTGAGTTTCTCTGCACTAAGATGCTTGAAGGACAGATGCTCATGGAAGACTTGTCCACTTTCCTCACTAAGTCTTCCTCCTTCTCACCTTTAGCCTTAAACCACTGTCTAAATTTAATGAGAACCTCATTTTCTTATGCATTTCTAGACCACTTTTCTGTGTTTAAACATTCTTATGCTGAGCTTTTTCCATTTGACCTCCAATCATAAACCTACCTTCACAACCATTTTGATGGGTAGTGGGCTTATCCTCCTGCAATCTGAGGGTGACTCTCAGTGATAAAATTCTTGGCCTCATTTTCGGGGAATGAATCAAAGACATTTCTTTGGGATTGAATGATAGAGAAATTTTGATTATGAAGATGCATAAAAAATCAGTACCTTGAGGATTGCATCTTGCATTTGGTGACTCCATTGTTTCAGTTGTGGCTCCTAAAGGAAGACACACGAGGTCAAATCCACAACTACCTCTGGAAACACTTGAAACTGACCCAAATAATATTATCAATAAATGAAAGACCTCTCAAGAAGGACTTTCAACTACTGTACCAGGTGATTCTGGTAATTTACATGACCCTTCTTTTAAAACTCCAATAGTTGTATCCAATTCTCCTTTTCTACCATCTACTAAAGTTTCCAGAAGTTTATATTTTGAAATATTTCTAGTTGAAATCCCCTCTTCTAGTCTTCATTTGGAATGATAAAGTTTTGAAACCCCTGTTTCCACTGATATTGTAAAGTGGTTTAGACCTAGGAGCTTAGAAGATTTTCCCACTTTGGGTTTTCCTACTCCTCCTACTATCAAAGTTGTTGTAACTAAAGAGGGGGGGAAATTATTTTCCTTTGAACCCTATACCATTCTCCTCAAACACTCAACCACTTCCCCTTTCCCCTAGAAACATAGCTACAATACTACCTGTCCAAACTCCATCATCGCTTGTTCTCCTATAGTTCACATCCCAATGGTAGGTGCTAATCTTCCTAGAAACAAGATGGATGCCATAGTGGATTCTAGATATGCCCCTCTTGTTTTACCTCAGCCTATGAATTCTCTACCAATTGGATACTACCTTAAGTACATGCTCGAGTTCAGAGGGGAGGAAGACATAACTGCAAAAGAACAACTTTCAACTTTCTATAGGTATGCAGATAATATTAACATTGAAAATGAAGATGTGTGGATGCGAGTTTTTGTACATAGACTTGATGGTGAGGCTAGGAAATGGTTTAGGGGTTTGACTCCTGTATCTATTGATGCGATTGAAGCTTTGGATGATTCATTCTTGAGGCATTGGGGGGATAAAAAAGATTTTCTTTATTATATTACATAATTTGGGTCACTTAAGAGGAAAGAGAGGGAATCTATTTTAGACTTCTCAAAAATATTTAATAAGATGTACAATAATATTCCCACTGAAATAAAGCCTACAGAAACCTCTTCCAAGATTACTTATGCCAACACTTTTGACCCTGATTTTTTCCTCCTGTTGAGAGAAAGAAGAGCTACCTCTTTATCCCATATGCAAGATGCAACCCTTGAAGTAGAGTATAATATATTAGTAGCTGACAAAATTAGGAGTAAATATGATATAGATAGAAGAAAAGGTAGGGATGAAACTTCAACCTATGATTCCTCTACCGCCCACCCTCAAGTGGATGAATTGACAAAATTGGTAAAACCACTTTCTGTAGAAATGGATAAATTGAAATTTGAAGGAAAGCAGGGATATATGAACCCCCATAATGCTGATAATAGGGGTAATTTCAGAAGACCCAACAATGTCCCTCAGATCATCCAAAGAGATAAAAGAAATAGGGATAGAGATGATAAAAAAATCCAAGCCCCTCTCCAAAATAAACTGGTTACTAATGAAGAAGGAGAGGAAGAAGATGTTGATCCTGAAATCCATTGTCTTGGTGACACATCTTCATCTCCTCATTTAATCCAATCTGCATATGAATAGTCTCTCATGGATAGCCAAATAAATGAGTTGAAAAAAGGGGAAAGGACTACTGACAATCCAAATAGATACAACCTAAGGTCAAAGAAGAAAGAGGGGAAGCTTGAAATTTATGATCATCCTACTAGAACATAGAATCCTGCTAAGGGTGTGGAAGCTAGCAGCAAAGAAAAAGAGGCACAAAACCCCCAGGAAGTGGTTAATATCCCTACCCCATAAGTTAAGGAGATTATGAATCCTCCCTCCTCTTTTAGCTTTGAGAACTAGATTCAAAAGATTGAAATCCCTGTACCTTTTTTGGAGCTAGTTAAGAATGAGGATTTCAAAAGGTACCTTTCCAAAATACTGCAACCCAAATATTCATCTCATCCCATAGATTTACTCAACTACAAGATGAAAAACCAACTATCATAATAGGACCTTTGGTAGAGGATAGGGATGACTCTTCCTCTCCTTTGTATACATCATTGAAAATTCATGACAAAGTGTTGCACAACTGTTTGATGGATTTAGGGGCATCTCATAATCCCATGCCTAACACTATCATGGATGAGCTTGGGTTGGAGGTTATAAGAACCTTCCATGACCTATACTCATTTGATTCCAGGAAAGTGAAGTGTCTTGGGGTTATTAAAGACCTAGCTGTTTCCTTGTTCCAATTGCCAATGAAAAGTGTGGTCATGTATATTGTGGTGGCTGATGACCCCACTAAGTTTGGGATGCTCTTGTCTAGATATTGGATCAAAAGGATAGGGGGAAATTTTCATATGGATCTCTCATATGCCACCATTCTTGTGTTTGGGGGAGAACATAGAAGGATTTATAGGGAAGCACAACTTTCCTACATTATCAGTGATGAAGCGAATCCTACCAACCACCCCATTTTTGTAGTTGATACTGATCTAGGAACCGGTATGTTACAACTCACTCATTCTCCTCAAACACCTATTGAAATGAGAAAACAACCTATTACCTCTTGTGAAGATTCTCCTCCAAATACCTCTGTTTGGAAGATATTTTTTGATGGAGACTCTTCTAGGGAGAGTGTTGGTGCTGCAGTAGTTTTTATTTCCCCTACCCAAGAGACCATATCTCTGTCTTACAAGCTTGAATTTGAAATAACAAATAATGTGGAAGAATATGAGGCTCTTGTTTTGGGTTTGAGGGATGATAAAGACATGAATATTGAAGAGCTAGCAGTGTTTGGAGATGTTGAGTTGACTGTTCATCAAGTCAAAAATATGTATCAAGATAAACACCCCAGGTTAAGGACCTACATAAATGAATTCTGGGATCTTGTCGATAGTTTCTTCTTATCTTTTAATATCTCATTTTTTCCAAGAGAGGAGAACACTATGTCAGATTGCTTGGATGTATCAACAAGTAATTTCAGGGTTCCTTTTCTCCCCAAACTCAAGTATGATGTGGAAGTAAAGTATAGACCCTCTATTTTTGATAATGTCAAACATTGGAAGGTTTTTGAGGATGATATCGAGATAAAAATATTTCCTGAGGCTGTGGATGAATTTTCTGCTTTACATATTGATCAATATCAGGATACTGAAGAAAGCCCCTATGCTGATATTTTTCTGAATAAAATTGTTGATCATCATATTGTTCAGTTACCCAGTAACCATATTCCAAAGAGACTTGTCCCTTTGGAGAGGTTGTTTGATAGGAATTATGTGGATGTAAATATTAAAGGTTCAATTGAAAATGATGATGTGACTGAATGCAATTTAGGAACATAAGAGGATCCAAAGTATGTTAAATTTTCTAGTAGTTTGTCAAAGGAACAAAGGGATGAGTATGTCAAGCTTTTGAAAGAGTTTGTTGATGTGTTTGCCTCGAAATATAAATATTTAAGAACATATGACACCAACATCATTGAACATAATATTCATTTGAAAGAGGAGACCAAGCCTTTTAGGCAGAAGCTCAGACAAATAAATCACATGCTGCTACCTATTATAGAAAAATAAGTGAAAAAACTGATGGATGCCCAGATCATCATTCCTTTGAGATATTCATAATGGGTGGCTAACTTGGTGCCTGTGAGGAAGAAAAATGGGGAAATTAGGTTATGTGTTGATTTCAAGAATTTGAACAGGAGCTCCAAAAAGGATAACTACCCCTTGCCAAAGATGGAGCACATTTTGCAGAGATTGATTGGTTCATCTAGGATGTCTATGATTGATGGCTTCTCTGGCTACAATATTTTTCTTTCCTGAAGACAGAGAGAAGACATCCTTCACTACTCCTTGGGGCACATTCATGTATGCTAAAATTCCCTTTGGATTGATGAATGTAGAAAAAACCTTCCAACGAGACATGGACATTGCCTTTATTGGGGAGAAAGACAAATTTGTAGTCATCTATCTGGATGACATTACAGTTTTCTCAAAATATGACAAAGAGCATTGTCATCATTTGAAGAAGGTCTTCCTGAAATTCAGAAGATTTGGTCTCTCTCTCAATCCTAAGAAATATTTGTTTTCTTTGAAGGAAGATAAATTATTGGGGCACATTGTGCCAGCATAAGGGGTAAGAATTGATCCAATCATAGTAGAGGCCATCCATACCTTATCTTTTCCTAGATCTAAGAAAGAGGCTCAATATTTTTTGGTTAAAATCAATTTTCTAAGAAGGTTTATCTCTAACTTTTCTTAATTGGTGAAGTACATTACAACCATTCTTAGAAAAGGAAATGAGGTGAAATGGACTGTTGAGTCTAGAGATTCTTTTGACCAAATAAAAAAGGATTTGATTGAAGCACCTGTGCTCATCAACCCTGACTATTCTAAGGACTTTATGATATTTTCCTTTGCCTCATTTGACACATTGGTTGTTGTTTTTCTATAGAAAAATATTGGGGGGTTAGAGCAACCTATTTCCTTTTTCAGCAGAGCATTGAGGGATGCAAAAATGAGATATGATATTATGGAGAAGAAGGCATATGCTTTGGTCAAAGCCCTCAAGGATTTCAGAATATATGTTCTGCATTCAAAAATTGTTGCATATGTCCCTTCAACCTCAGTGATAGAGATATTGACCCAGCTTGACATAGATGGGAAGAGAAGCAAACGGATTGCTAAAATTCTAGAATTTGACCTTGAAATGAAGCCCACTAGAAGAAAATGGTTGTTGGCTGAATCAAATTGCAAAGATTTGGGGGTTAATTTCATGAACATAAAATTAGAAGATCAACAAGCTGATATTGCTGATAAAATCTCTCATGTCAGCCCCATCTTGGCATAATGGACTTGGTATAAAGACATCATACATTTTTTGTAGAAGTTGCGGCCTCCTGATGGCTTGGAAAAGAACAGGGTGAGATATTTGAAACTCAAAGAAATCAAATATTGTGTCATTGATGAGGTTTTGTATTGGAAATATCCTCTTGGAGTTCTTTTGATATGTCTATATCCACAGGAGGCCCAAAGGGCCATAACTGATTTTTGTGACAACTTATGTGGAGGTCATCATTTTTGGAGGACCACAACTTATAATATCCTCATAGATGGGTATTTCTGGTCTGACCGTTTTACTGAGGTTTGTGCAAATTTTACAGCTTGTGTCAAATGCCAAAGGTTTTCTAGAAAGAAGCAGCTCAAATATTTTCCTTTGAAACCTGTGGTGGTTTTTGGTCATTTTCAACATTGGGGTCTTGACTTCATTGGAGAAATCCACACATCCTCAAGTGGTCAACACATGTGGATTTTGACTTCCACTGATTATTTCACCAAGTGGATAGAAGGCATTCCTACAAGGAGTGCCTCCCACAAGGTAATCATTAGCTTCCTTGAAGATATCATGTCAATATTTGGTTGTCCAAGTAGGATTGTTATTGACAATGTTGCCTCCTTCAAACCTAAAACATTGATCAAGTTCTGTGAACAATATGGGATTACAATAATCCATTCTACTCCTTAATACCCCCAAGGAAATGGTTTGGCATAGTCCTCTAACAAGAGCCTCATAAATATCATCAAGAAATTGTTAGAAGAGGCTATCTTTCCTACTCATCTTGGCTTGCCTATGGAAAAATTACTCCAGAACTACCAAGGAGAACTTGACGATATGGTCATGAGGATACAACAACTGGTAGAAGTACAATAAGCTAGGGATAAGCTACTTGATAAATATCAGGACCATTAGTAGAAGATAAAACGAGCCTTTGACAAGAAGATAAGAAATAAAGATTTTCAGCTGGGAGATCTAGTGCTCAAGTGGGGTGCACCCAAGCAAGACAAAGGAAAACATGGTAAATTTGAATCCTTATGGATTGGTCCTTTCAACATTTCTGAGGTATTTTCAAATAACACTTATAGATTGCAGAACTTGGAGGATTCCAAAGTTTTTGGTGGCCCTATCAATGGGCACTTTCTGAAAAAATATTTTTCTTAAGCCATGATTGGATTTCCATCCATTGTAGATACTACTTTCTCTTTGATTTCTCTTTGAATAAGTGACCTCATGACCCAAAAGCTAAGGCACTGAAACTACTTGTTCTTGTCAGCTCACAGGGAGCATGCCATCCCCTATGGAGCCAATGTTATCACATGAAGTTGTCAAGGGTCACCTGTAATTGCTGTTAATACCTAATTCTGCACCATTTCCTCATCTCTCTCTTTTCCATATGCTAGTCCTATAATTTTTCCCTTCTGACTCGTAAAGTCAATTTACTTTTTGTTTAAGGACCTAGTTTCCCTTGGTGTCTCGCTTGACTGATTCTTGGCCCAATTTTTTTCTGTTTCTCTCGAAGCATAAACACTTATCAACATTCAGGTTCAAGGTATTATTCATCTGGTTTTCCTGATCTCACAACAAGTCATCCAAGCCCTTTGCTGATACAGGTGACAACCATGAGCATGAAGTGCAACGACCAAAGGCAGTCCATTTGGGATGAAATACAAGCAACGATCAGTTTCAACGACGAATATCCTAGGGCCATTTAGATCAATGACCATGCTTCAATGACACAACATTCTCGGGCATTAAAATACTTGAGCGGGCCAAAATCTAAACCATGGTATTGCGGGAGAGCTACATGGCAGAAGGTGGTGAGTTTCGGGCCCAAAAGCGGTGTGCGACCAAACCGCTTTCGATGACCCAAAAATCACGTGCTCATTCAATATCGAATCTAATAGCATCATGTGGCCTCCCCCTAGTCGTAAAGCCTCATCTAGATCCCAAGGAGAAATCAGTTAATGAACAAGGACTGGTAGTTGAAACCTCGGCTCACTCCATAAATAAAAGACATGGAGGGTGTAGCCATGGAGACAGAATTGTCAGCTCAAGGTACCATGATGGAAAGTTTTTCTTGTAGGCCCATGGTGATCTGAGCTTGCGTTTGATAGAAGGATGCACACACATTCTGATAGAAAGATGCAGAGATGAAAATCCTTGGACATGATGGCCAACTTGCGCTCCTAGGAGTTTTCCACTGTTTTGAGTATAAAAACATCAGTTGAAGAATATGTTATGGTCAATGGTTGAGCAGAGCTCCCTATTTGTAATAGTTTGATAGAAAAGTTGTTCTCTCGTTATGTATGAGACCTGATACTTTCTCATTAATAGAAGTCAGTTTCTTTCACCATCTTGTTTCCTCTTGTGTTGAAACACTAGTGCACGGATGATCCAAATGAGATGTTGTAGTTGTATTGCAATGGCGGTTTGATTATAATGTTGCTATGATCTATTTTAGTATTTTCTTTCACTGTCATGTTTCCTCTTATGCTAAAATGATCATGCATGGATGATCCAAACAATATATTGTAGTTGTATTGTAATGGAGTTTTTATTATAATGCTCTTGTGATATATTTTAGTATCTTAAAATTAAGTTGAAGAGTGCTCTTGTGCCCGAGTTTCTCTGCACCAAGCTTCTTGAAGGCCGGATGCTCATGGAAGACTTGTCCACTTTCCTCACTAAGTATTCCTCCTTCTCACCTTTAGCCTTAAACCATTGACTAAATTTAATGAGAACCTCATTTGCTTATGCATTACTAGCTCAGTTTTTTGTGTTTAAACATTCTTATGCCGAGCTTTGTCCATTTGACCTCCAATCATAAACCTACCTCCACAACCATTTTGATGGGTACTGAGCTTATCCTCCTACAATATGAGGGTGAATCTCAGTGCTAATACATCGCATCCATCCACAGTGGATGCAATCATACGCCACCCACACCCACCACCATTTCCATCTGTGTCATCCATTGAGGATGCCACTATAGATGTTTCCTTAGAGAAGGTTTTATAGTTAAGTGCTCCACCTACTAGCGACTCTCCACCATTGCTTGAGTTATTCACGATGAGATAATCTGTTGATGATCAATTTTTATGTATCATGAATGGAATTGATTTTATGTATATTTTTTTAAATTTCATGATTTGATCCTTGTAACTAATGTAGGGTGGCATCATTGAAATATTAGGGTTGTGGAGGAGGGTAACACCCTCGCAATTTTCAATATCATCTGTGGTGAGTTTGTGAGTAGCATGGTTGTGTGGTTCTTGGACAAATAGATGTGAGATATATTACAAAACTTAGTTATGCCACTTAGTTTGGATTTTATGTCCCCGTACCAAATTGCCAACATGTACCTAAATGGCTTGAGGATACAAGTTGCAAATCACAATAAAAATCTAATTGGGGCTTGGATGGATGAACCGTCGATTGAATTGGACTAGAGGAAGTGGGTTACAACTAGAGGGACCCCTTCTCTATCATTTTGTTTCCCACAAAAGTGTTTTTTGTAGAATATTCAGAACTAGGGTTTTGCTCAGTGAGGCACAATGCAATTTCTGAACAAGTGGTCGATTTTGAAGAACAATATGATGGGTGATTGTGGGTAGTGTGGTCACATGGGCCTTGGCCAAAAATGCATGCAAGATCTTATGAAACTCCATTATGCCACTTGGTTTGGATTTTATGACCCTGGATCAAATAGCCAACATGTGTTGGATCATGTTGTCATTGATGCCAATGGTTTGATTGATTGATGTCAGGTGATTGATTGATGTCAAGTGATTGATT
>JZKD02S1789355.1:77687-89701 GCA_000966675.3 Picea glauca | reverse complement strand
GCTGGTTACCACGCCAGGGCAGTGACTCTTGGTTGCATGGCCAAGGGAAAGGGGGTCTCATCACAAGCCAGCCTTCTCATCTCTGTTAAAGTACTTATGGGTAACGTTGTCACCATTGGTCACCACGCCAGAGCAGTGTCCCCTGATTAGCTCTTGAACAAAAAGAAAAGCAATAAAAGATAAAAGAATAAAAAAGAATAAGAATAAAAGGAAAGAATGGGCTTGGAAAATTTGCATCCAGGACAGGTACAGCTCGCCTTCTACAAAGGCACCCACAAGTAACGTTTCTTGCATCCTTGATCCTCATTCCACCCAAATGCTTGGACATCCCCTGACCACATCACCCACTTACATGGCTTGCATGAGGTCTCTTCCGGGAACTTTCCTTTTCGAGTGGACACTAGCCCAATAGCACGCCTTGTCCTTTCCTCCAGACTTGTATTGTAGGCTTCTGTAATGTCTTTGAGCTGTTAACTAATGTATTAGGGATTTTATGCACATGTTTAATAATATTGATGATAAGATGTGATTGACATGCTATGATCCCTGTGACTGATGAGCCCATGGAGGTCGTAGCTTTTGATGTGCAAGACCATGCCCAACGGACAGGTGCCATTTGGACCGGTACACATGGGGAGATGATCAGTTCGGACCTCCATGGGGCTAAAGAGCCCACCAAGTGGATGCTAAGACCCCATCAGGGGGAAGAGACAGGACATAGATGGATCAGGGGCTTTGCATCGGAGAAGAGGAGGACGTTCCACCAGAGGCACCCTGGCACAACTTGACCTAGGGGGGTTGAGCCCCTTTCAGTAGAACTTTGGCCTTGGAAGGCCTAGGATGTCACCCATGAGGTCCATGACGTCATCCTTGCTTCATGGACGTTTTGGCAAATGGACAGGGCATTTGGCACGTGTGGCAACTTGGAGAAGCCCAAGGGGGGCTAACGTTTTGCTCCTAGAGGTTGCATTTTCCCTAGAAGGGGCTAACGTCACCCTAGAAAGGGGATGACGTCCTTTTATTTCTCGATTAGGGTTTTAATTTGTCATGTAATGTAAAACAGTATAATTTTAAATATTTTGGCCTTGTCGGCCTTTTTATGACCTAAAAGTAAAATTAGGTCATTGATACAATATAAATGAAGGACTTTCACCTTCATTTTTTCATCACAACTTACTCACTCCATAAGGAGGACTGAAATTTGTGCCCTCTCTTGGGTTATTGGCTGATTTAGTGATGTGCACTTGTTGACGGAGGATCTTTTTGGCATATTTTGGCATTTCTCTTAATGGAAGGTGTTACAACTAGGGTTTGCAATGCTATTTCTTAGTGATATGTAAGTATTTTTCTGCAAAACTTCTTGAATGAATGGTTGTAGTTTCATTCCTTACATATGTTTATAATTTCGCTGAATAAAAACCTAGGTGACAAGCACACAAGTAGGCCCTTGTCTCATGTCCCGATTGGGAGAAAGTTTTCAACCATTAATTGAAGAAGGAGAGAGCCTAGTTGTTGCTATGTTCTCTTTCTCTCTTCATTTATTGCTAGCCGTACTATCTATAAGCTGAGAAGAAGGAGACGCCTAAAGCCTAGGTTTTCTACACTTTGGGCCGATTTTTCTAGGGTTTGTTGATAGAGCCTTGCTGTAGCAACACTCTACTTCATCAAACTTTCTTGTCTTGGTGTTATGCTTCATCTTCAGCTAGCTGTGATTGCCATTTACTTAAGGAAGGAGGAGAGAGCATCGAGGCCTAGTTCTCCTACACACCAAGGTGAGCCACTCTCCCCTAGGGTTTTGACTTTGAGGCCTTGCCTTAGCAACACCTCAAAGCTTCTCTCTCTAGTCCTTAGCCATTTTTACCTTTGACTCCTTTAGCTCTTGCATCCTTCACTACTGACTCCATTTAACCTTAAGGCACTAATCCTAAGACCTCATGCGTTGAAGTGAACCTGATCAAAACTACTCTCAAACTCTTGAATCAAAACCGTAACTTCACTAACCCTAGCCAAAAACTAACCTTCTAACCCTATATGTTGTCGTCATCTTTAGTCATAACATCATTGGTGCGGCAAACGTTTTACTTTATTACCAATTGAATGGTGATTAAAGGCATAAATTAAATGAAGTGTTGATTTATTACAGTGAATGCCATATTGTTGCAGCATTTATTGGTGAAGTGACATAAAGTTTCATTGTTATTTATAGACATTGACTTCGTCAATATTCATTATCAAATTGCTTATGAATGCATCAGATAGTCATTGATTTACATAAAGTACTAACCCATTCACCAAAGCTTGCATATATCAGTTTATTGTTTCTTTGTCTCAGGCAGGTGTATATATTTGGGGGTTTTACTTTATTATTGGCCTTTTGGCTAGACTATATGCTCGGTGTTGACTTGTTAGGGGGGAATAACTACTTTATCCTGTAATCCTTTGCCTTCTCAAAACCCCAGGTCACCGGGGACATCTCCCCTGGGCCTTACCACCCTAAAGAGAAAGAGCCATCCCATTGTGGTGACAATGGGTGGGATTGGTTCATGTTACGCCAGTTTGACCTTTAAACCTCAAGCCTTTTATCCTTGCTACAAATTGTGCGATAGCAACCCCAAACTGAAATAACATCCTGAAGTGCTTTTTATGTCTGAAGCCCTTCCAACCCAATCTGAATCAGTATATCCATACAATCCGAAGTCACAATCGCCAGTATAACAAAGGCCATAGTCCAACATACCCTTAAGGTATCTCATCACATGCTTTGCAACTACAAGGTGCACATGTCTGGGCTCCACCAGACACTGACTCAAGGTGTTCACAGTAACGCATATATCTAGTCTGGTATTCGTTAGATACATCAATGAACCAATCATCTGTCTATATAGAGTAACATCAACTATTTCTGACGAAGTATCAGCCAATAACTTCAGATTCGTCTCCATAGGAGTGAACATGGATTTACATTCCATCATGTCGAATCTCTTCAGAATTTCCACACCATACTTTCCTTGATTAAGGAAAACCTCTTTTGGGCTCTGCCATACTTCAAGGCCTAAGAAATAGTGCATTGGGCCTATAACCTTCATTTCAAATTCAATGACAAGCTTCTTCTTACAATCTGTGATGAGCTTTCTTTCACCTGTCAAGAATAAGTCATCCACATATAGTAGCAATATAACTGGTCCATCATCCACAATCTTGAAGTAAATATTGGGATCAGCTTTACTCTTGGTAAATCCCAAGCTCATCAGAAAACTATCAATCCTACCATACCAAGCTCTTGGAGCTTGCTTCAAACCATATAGAGCCTTCTTCAACTTACAGACATGAGTCTTCCTGTCTTGTACTTAGAAACCAAATTCTCACATCACATTGTACCAACCGGGTACACTTGCTCAGCTGCAACTCAATCTGCATAATCATGTGTTGGTTCTATGTGCTTCCTGCAAAGCACTAATTCTCTCACTGCCTGAGAGTATGTCCTCTACTTTTTTTCTGCGACTGTTCCTTCTGGAACAGAGACTCTGCACGTGCAGCTGTTATTTCTGAAGTTGAGAATGACTGCTCTATTCTCACTGTAGTTGTTGAACTCTGAGAGTAGCTCCTCTATTCTATCATGGAAACAACTTCATCTGAAACTGAGTGCCTGATACTCAAGGTATATTTTCTTCTTTCATGGAGGTAACTCAATCTAAAATACATGGATTGCTCCCTCTGAATCACATTCTGTATCGGAATCATGGTTGTTTTGACTGTCTTCACGAACACTGGAACTATTTCTTCGATCACTGGAGCAAGTGTCTCGTCATAGTCTTCTCCCTCTTGCTAGGAGAATCCTCTGGACACAAATCAGGCCTTGTACATCTCTATACTGTTATCTACAACATACTTGATCTGTTAGATCAATCTTGGAAGTCACCACTGACTTCCCTTCTAGTCTCAAGGAAAAATTCATATCTCAATCCTTCTGACTGGCTTCCTCCTCGGTCATTGAAACAAGGGAATCTTCTTAGGAGATTTCATGTCTCCTAGAGGTCTTTGAAGTTACGATCTAGTCTTCTCAACCCATGGCCTCTGTCTGTCAGTCCTGGAAGACGTCTCTTTTCTCATCTGATCCTCTCTAACATCAGGCTCACTCTGAGTCTCCATGCTCCCTCTGAGGCTTGACTCCCTTTGAGTCTATATAATCTTTGAAGCCATCTACTCCCTCTGATATGGCTCCTCAATGCTATATGTCTTTGCATCCTGCAAAGTGTCACGAGCCCATGTTGGTCTCTTTCTGGTTACTACAATGATTTTGTGTAGGCCCTTCTAGCTCTATTGACTCTTCCTGATGATATGAAGAGTGATTAACTGCACCAAAGGGATTTGTTCGGTCATCTTTGGAGCCTTCTACTCCTCATGATCTATCCATATGAGATGTTTTGTATCTAGCAAAAGTAGCTTCTTCTTCTTCTTCTTCAGTACATGGATGTATATAGTCATATATACAACTTCGATAGTTTGCTCCATGTCTCATCTAATATATTGCCTCCTGCAATCATCACTATAGCTCCCTCAAGGTTATCTCTTGTGACTTGCCTGAAACAAGGGTTATAAAAACAATAGTGAGAACAATCATCACAGTACCTCTTTCAGAGCTATCACTTGTGACCTTCCTAAAACAAGGGTAAAAAGTAAGAAATACAATAATAAGGAATGAGAGAAACACTCTTCTAGTGTTGTGATCAATCATTCCTCCATGGTAACCTAGAAACAAAACAATAAGTTTCTCCTAGAGGAGATGATCGTTATATCCAGTAAATGATTACAAAAGCATTTATCTCAATAGTGCTCACATTCTACCAAGTATTCAATAATAAAACTTTTCAAAGATTGCTATCACAACTATAGAGTTTAGCAGTTATGAAACTTGATATGTGTAAATTTTAATCTTATCAATTTAATCAATCAAACCTGGAACCTGGAGTCTTGTCCTCAAGAATGAGTGTGTTACTTTTCTTCAAAGTCTCCTTCACTCAAGATGACAAGTATTTTCTTCAACTTGTCCTCTATACTAAGATAATATGCTTTCTTGACTGAAAACTGGGTTAGAGAATAAACCCTATAATCTCAACTTTAATCAATCTAATACTTTGACTTTAATTTTGACCAATGGTTAGTATGACGGTCATAACTTGAACAGATCAACATACAACCTAGATGTTCATAAGATCACAATAATTCCATAACAAATAGAGGCATATCAAATTAATCAAACCTAGGGTGCATTGTTCCTCTGAATGTGTTGGATCTAAGATGCTTCTGGATCTACAATTGTTGTTTACACAAAAGATCCTTTCTCCTACAAATACCCTTTAGAATAATGATACAGTTTAAACATATGTAAGTACATACCTCTGACAGTATCGCCAAGTAGGGGCACCATCTGACAACAATGACAAGCAATAACGAACCTTTAAAACTTCAAAGGTGCTTCAACTTGTAAATTAAAGTTCGCTGGAGATTTTCTAAGGTAAGGCGCACTTGGACAATAAAAATCAGTCCCAACACTTTACAAAAAATTTCACTGCAACTAGTACTGCAGCTGGAGTTAGCACTGCAACTGGTGTTGCAACTAGCCTGAAGGAACTAGCACTGCAACTGATACTCCAACTGCAACTGACACTGCAACTGGTACTTCAACTGCAACTGCAACTGCAACTTAGGGTTTTATGAGGAAACCCAAATTTTCAAACTTCAAATTTCAGAATTCTGATCCAGGGACTAGATGCGCCCTCCTAGGGTGAGCTCCTAGATGTGGTTACTTCCCCCAACGTCCTCCTTAAACAAGGAAAACGTAACACTTGGGGTTTATGCAGAAACCCTAATTTTGCAACAGCTGCAATACTGAACACTGGATTTTGAAGAGGGTGTGTTGAGGCTAGTCACATATTATAAACTATGAGTTTCTCTCTTTGAGGCCAGCTCTGATACCATGTTGATGTTTTACTTATACGGCTAGCAGTTACGGTTCTTCTTTATTATTACAATCATTTAGCACATTAGCTGCATAAATAAGATCACTAAAAGAGAGGTAATCACAGAAACAATAGAGACACACAGATTATCCTGGGAAACACTCATGGGGAAGAAAACCCAGCGAAAAATTCCTCAATACAGATAGACCAAAAACAAAGCAAAAGATCCTCCTCTACTCCTTCACTAAGAAAGAGTAGCGCACCACTTAACCAAGAGATACCAAGAGATAGACCAAAACCCGCCTTGACATTACCCCCAGTTGTAGCAGATACTCCTCCAAGACTTGCGCACTTTTTCCTCTTGTTGCAAAGAACATGAGTGAGTGTGTCCAAATGAGGCGCTGGCCTCCCTTATAAATAGTGGTCTGGCTAGCCTAAAATTAGGCCTGGGCCGACGTGTCACTTTACCCGCTTAATTTACATTTAACTATCACGGCACAATAGGGTCAGCTTTTACAAAGGCACAATAGGGCCTAATTAATAAATATAATATAATAATATTATTCAACACTCCCTTTTAGGTAGAATATTCTTCTAAGTTACAATATTTCAACATCATGCCCAGTCTGAGTCTATGTAGCCAACCAAACTCACTCCATCTCCTCTGACATAGTCCAAACCAAAATCTATTGATCCTGCAATATACCCCAGAACATGCGTTGTCCCAATCCAGTGAACACTCCTAGGTTTCACCATGTACTAGCTAAGAGTGTTCACGAAAAAACAAATATCTGGTCTAGTGTTGACCAGATACATCAACGACCCGATCAACTACTTGTATCTCGTAGGATCCACCAACTCGGAATCTGAAGCACTAAGATTCTTCCAGTTGGTGACCATAGGTGTAGACATGGGCCTACAATCCTCCATATGAAATCTGCTCAAGATGTTTGTTGCATACTTCCCCTATCCCAGAAAGATTTGACCCTCCTCCTACCAAACCTCCATGCCCAAGAAATAGTGCATCAATCTGATGTCTATCATCTCAAACTTTGATGCAAGACTCAGCTTGCACTCAACTATGAGATGCTCCCCTGCCATGATGAATAAGTCATACACATACAGTATGAGAATAAGTGTATCCTCACCTCGAGTGATATAGTAGAGGTTAGGATCTGCCTCTCTCTTCTCAAACTCCATCTGAAGCAAATAAGCGTCTGTCCATGAATACCAAGCACTTGGAGATTGCTTCAGACCATATAGTGCCTTTCTTGAACACCTCAAACCCCTGCGACTGCTCTATGTACACCTCCTCCTCAAAATGAGTGTTGTTTCTTTTCTTCCGAGTCTCCTTCACTCAAGATGACAAGTATTCTCTTCAACCTGTCCCCTGTACTAAGACAATATGCTTTCTTGACAGAAATCTGAGTTGGAGAATAAAGTCTATAATCTCAACCTTAATCAATCTAATACTTTGACTTTAATTTTGACCAATGGTTAGTATGATAGTCATAACTTCAACACATCAAAATACAACCTAGATGTTCATAAGATCACAATAATGCCATAGCAAATAGAGGCATATCAAAATAATCAAACCTGGGCTGCATTGTTCCTCTGAATGTCTTGGATTTGAGATCCTTTTGGATCTACGATTGTTGTTTGGACAAAAGATCCCTTCTCCTGCAAATACCCTTAAGATAATGATATGGTTTAAATACATATAAGTACATACCTCTGACAGTATCGATACGTAGCAGCACGAACCTTTAAAACATCAAAGGTGCTTCAACTTCTAATCTAATGGTAGCTGGAGATTTGCTAGGGTAAGGTGCACTAGGACAGTCAAAAATCAGTCCCAACACTTCACAAAAACTTTCACTACAATTGATACTGCAACTAGTGTTGCAATTGGCACAGCAACTGGCATGAAGGAACTAGCACTGCAACTTAGGGTTTTATAAGGACACCCTAATTTCTCAAACTTCAAATTTTGGAATTATGATCCAAGGACTAGATGCGCCCTCCTAGGGCGAGCTCCTAGATGGTCTTACTTTTCCCAACGTTCTCTAGCAAGGTGGATGATGTCACCTTTTAGGGTTTATGCAGAAACCCTAGTATGCAGAAACCCTAATTTCTGAAACTTATCCAAAACTAAAAATTGTTCCAGGGAAAAGGTGCGCTAGAGTTAGTAGAGTCTTCCTATGCCCTTAGCTTCTTCAACGAGTTCTTTTGTGCTATGAAAATGCCTTCTTTTAGGGCCGCTCTGATACCATGTTGATTTTTACGTCTTAAGCAGTTAATTAGATTAGTGTTATTTTACTTATAAACCATTAGCACAATAACTGCATATAAAGGATCATTGAAAGAATAACATCCATAGCATACACAAGATTTATCCTGGGAAAACCCTCTAGGGGAAAAACCCAGCAAACTTCCTCAATATAGATCCACCAACCAAGAACAATGCCTCTCTCCATGAGAGAACTAACAAAGCAGAAGATCCTCCTCTAACCCTTGACTAGGGAAGAGTAGCGCACAACTTAACCAAGAGATACCCAAGAGATAAACCAAGAACCTCCATGACATCAACTCCTAGCTACAGTAGCATCTCCCTATGAGACTTGCGCACTAACTCTTCTTAGTTGCAAAGCTAGTGAGTGAGTGAGTGTGCAAATGAGGCGTTGGCCTCCCTTATAAATAGTCGTTTGACTAGCCTAAAATTAGGTCTGGGACGACCTGTCAATTTATCCTTTTATTTTCATTTTACATGTCAAGGCACAATAGGGCCGACTTTTACAAAGCCAAAATAGGGTCGTCTTAACAAATTCAATATATTAATATTCTTTAGGGTTTTGTCTTGGTCAAATACAATAAGGATATCCTCAAAAGCTACACTCAATCTTCAACACTTAGAGTGGTTATGTACCACTGGATAGTAGTTTTGTACTACTATGGATCGGCACAGTCGTGTTCTATTTGATGGCATTGTAGTAGTTGTGTGTTACTAGTTGATTTTCATGGAGACTACCAGTTCACATTGGTAGTAGTTGAGTGCTACTTGATTGTAGAGACTATGACAGATGATTCGAGCTATCAATGGCATTGTAGTAGTTGTGTGCTACTAGCTGATTACAGAGTAGTCAGTAGACTACTAGATGAAGACATCATGAAAGATACCTCCCTAGTTAAGAGGGAGTGTTGATGTTTTGGTAGTCGCAAGAAGAACTTTCCCTCCTAGATGACCTTTCCTAGATGCGAAGAAGATTCTGGAAGCAAGAGATCCATTGGACAGATGTGAAAATACCCCATAAGAGAAGTTGGCCCAGAAGAATAAAGAATAATGAATTGGCACCTTTCCAAAGGAGAAGTCAACCCAATCAAGTGGTCAGGAAGACTATAAATAGGAGGTGCCTTGGCTCATTCACTCACACTATCTCAGCGACACAGAAGCAAGGTGCAAGTCTGAAAAAGGTGATGCAGTTGCTGCAATGACAAAGTTTCTTCTTCAATCTTTCTGGTATCTCTCTCTTGTGTGCTACTCTTGGTAGTGGTGTGCTACCTTGGCATTGTGCTGCTACTGCAGTTGCGGTGGTATTTTTGGCTGAGCTGGCCTTTGAGCTAGGTTTTATCTGTTTGGACTTGCTTTGTGAACAGAATCTGTCTAAGAAAGGTTGTTGGGTTTTTCCCCCATTTGGGGTTTTTTTCCCAGGATAAATCTCGTGTTCTTTTGTCTCTTGTTTATGTTGCTCAGTATATATATATATATTAATGAAGTAAACGAACATTGGTAACTCCAATGCTGTGTAAATAAGAAAAATCTAACAACAACGAGCATACTATAAGTAAAGGGACTCCTAGAATGACCCATCTTTCCAAACTTCTATGTGTAGAAGGAGAAAAGCTTGCCTCGTGTTGAATCTTCAAAATATGTTTACTACGCTTGAAGGCATCCTGATACTCTTTGGAATTTGACAAAAATAAAGATCCACTTCTCAACCTAGACCATGATAAGAATATTCACTGATGATGACAACCTTAACTACATCAAATATGCATATTTTCATGGCATTGAATACTAAAGCAAGAGGAAGATTGATGTGAATCGTTCTTTCTAGCTCGAATCTTTAACTCTACATGTTATATATTTTGTGGGATTCATTTATTAAAGTACATATTTTCTCTCACTGATTAAATCACAAATTGAGATTTATTTAAGCTCTTTAAATAATAGATTAGGGATAACCCCCTTAGCGTTTGTGAGACAACCAAAAGTGAAGGGGAAATTGTGTTGAGCTGACAGTGACACAATTCCCATCTGTTACCATAGGGTGTCATTTGTGGTAGGGCTTCTCACTTGGATGCTAGTTCAGGCAGTAATAGACCCCTTTATAAGTTTATAGAACCCAAACATGATAAATAATTCCATTTTTATTAAAAGAAATAGTGGATTCTTTCTCACGTTTTTGCAAAGTCCGAGTCAAACTTTTACTCTTAGACGTCATGGAGATTTTTCCAAACCGAATTCTGAAACTACCATTGACAATCACTTTCAACTTGCATGTTTAGCAACTCTAAAAGGGAAGGGAACAACTAACACGCAAAAGCCTCATTGCCATTGTGGAGCATACACAGACATCGACTCAATGAAGCCCACCAATTAGCAATAACATGTGCAATAATCCATAATAGTGAATTTCTAAGATAAACACCAAATATAATCAACAGCATGAGCATTACAAAGCTAGAGCTAAGGAAACATAAACAACATATTAATATAAGCAAAGCGTCGATCGATGTCACAAATTAACAGGTAACAGAGGTCAATATTACAAGCCTGGAAGAGAACAAAACCAAAGTTTGTTCAATTGTTGGATTGCATACAAACCAAATATGTCATATAGCATTGCGCACAAGAACTTGCAGGGTACTTTAAGAGATTATGACTAAATCGAAACCCCGTGAGACGAAGAGGATGAATGAACAAAGCAGTTTGGAAAATAAACAATGTTCCACGACGATGCGTCCCCCAAGGTTGGGTGCGTGCACCCTATGTTTCCCATGCACTAGGGATGGGGGGACTCTTGGGGAGTCGTCTCCCCACTTCCCCCTTTCGGGGAGACCCGGGGAGTCTCAGGGGGACGTGACTCCCCAGGATGGGGAATGCGACTCCCCAAAAAGGGTGCATGCGAGCATCCTCTTTGAAAAGGGAGACTTTAGGATGTCCCCCTTCGAAAGAGGGACTCCTGGGCATCTCCCCTGAATTTTTTCCTAATAAGGCTAAGAAAACAAAAATTAAAAATTAAAAAAGATCAAAAAAGAAAAATATAAATAAAGAAACAATTCATGAAATAACGACATAAGTCTAAACCTAAGGCTAAGTCCCTAACATTATTATTACACGAATATCATTTGACATTCATGAAATCACAACAACCCATTCGAGCCACTTAAGCAGCCGCCACTTTGAGCAGTCACCCATTCGAGCAGCCCCCGAGCAATTGCTGAGAAACATGGTCGTGAGGGAGTTTGCAGGAAGGTGACGGAAATAACAGTCGACATGAGGGAATTACTACCGACGGGTGAGGGGACACAGTCGTGAGGCAAATTACAACTGGCGAGTGAGAGAAATTACAATCGATGGGTGAGGGAGACACGGTCATGAGGAAAATTGCAGTCGGTATGAAATATCCTTGATCCGGCTGATCAAGATATTTGCTACTGTTCTACTGCTCTGGCGTGCAGATCTGATACACTGGGGGTTTCTGGATGCGTTTTAGCTGTGTGATGGAGATGTTCTTCGGTTATTGTGTTTGCATGTTGGTTATTGTGGTTGCATGTCGGTTATTACATGTGCATGTTGCATAATGAAGGCTTAACAATCATATAAAGACGCATGCAAGAGTATAAAATGTCAACTGCTCAATATCATGAATAAAAATCGTTCATGCATGGAAATACAAATAGCCTACTGAAAATATAGAGTCTAGACGTCAGTCAGATCTCCTGGATCTGTATTGGAATACAATCAAATAACAAAAGAAATACCCGTGA
>JZKD02S1789355.1:61631-76826 GCA_000966675.3 Picea glauca | reverse complement strand
CAAATAAACCCCTCAATATCTCCCGAACTCTCTGTCACCCCTATCTGGCTACTCGGGCAGACATAACACTCTGAAATGTTGTAATGTTATAATGTCCCAAAATGGGGACATTACACGGTAGATGGCAGTTCTCAGTGTACACGATGGATGAGAATTTATCTTTACACTTCCAGCTAGCAGAAGAGGGAGTTTGTAGTTTCTATTGAGAGAGTAAGTAGTCTCGAGTAGTCAAGCAAGAAACCACTAAGAAGTTGCGAGTGAGAGCAGTCGAGCAAAAATCACTCAGCATTTCCATTCAACCAGCAATTGGAGCAATCTAAGTTTCCGTTGGCAAATTTCTTCTTCTAGCAGTGAGCAGATAAGGATTATTAATTTCTTGCTGCTTGTTTTTTAATTTCTGAGCGGTCTTCTTTTAGTTTTTATCATAATTTTTCGTTTTTACTCTTCAAACTCAGCATTTGGGCATGCAGTTAACCAAATAATTTTATAAAACCAAAAAATTAATGAAGAACCCCTGTTCCAGGTTGACATAAATTAAAAACTTGCACACAAAATTTAGAAAACAGCAACATGAGTGATTACAATGACAGTGGTAGTGGAAGTCACACTAATAGTGATTACAATACCCAAACAGAGAGACATGTTGGTAGTGGGACAGAGGTTGAAAGTGGGACTAGAAACACCTCATCATCATTGAATGAAACCCAAGGCAATGATATATACCCACCAAAGATATTGGCAAGTTATGCAAAGGGGTCATTAAATCCAAGAAAACCACTTTTGCTATATGCCACCAAAGTAGTTGGCTCCTCAACCACCAGAAAACTAAGAGGCAAAAGAGGTGGGACACAAAAATGGACATGCAATATTTATGGCCATCCTTGGACTAGGAGTTATAGTCGAGTTAAGATGCACCTTTTGGGCATAGGTGGCAAAGGGGTTATTGTATGTGTAAAATTAAGCATGCTGGAAAGATTCGAGCATTTGAGGATACAAATGGCAGTAGATGCAAGAGGCACCTTCCCTAGCCAAAATGCCATGAGCAAAGCTTATCAGATTGTGGAAGTAGCAACAAGCTCCAAAAGAAAATCAAAAGGAAAGAAATCATCCATGGGTCATATGCCTCCACCATCTCCTGTTGATAGTGGGATATCAATACCTTCATCCAAACATAAGGGTTCTCGTTCTTGTGTAATGGGACCAACTATTGTAGGGATGTACAGTAAGTTGAATTGTGATGATACAAATGATGCCATTGGCAAACTTCTTTTTGATAATGGCATTCCTTTCCATGTTAGTCGCTCTCCTTATTATAAGGAGATGGTCAAGGCAATTGCAATAGCAGGACCCTCATATGTAACCCCAAGTGAACATAAGTTGAGGACTGTGATCTTAGACAGGCAAGTGTCCAATATCACTGTGCACAAAGAGTGGATAAGACAGACATGGGTGAGGGAAGGTTGTTCTATTGTCATGGATGGGTGGACAAACATTGCCAAACGTCCACTCATCAACATCACAGTTACATGCAGAGAGGGGCCTTTCTTTCTTAGAGTTATTGATTGTTTAGAAATGCACAAAGACGCAACTTTCCAATTTGAGCTTCTTCGAGATGCTATAGAGGAGGTTGTGATAGATGCAGCAGCAGTGTGCAGAACAACTAGGTTGTTGATTCAGAGTAAATACATGCATACTTTATGGACCCCTTTGTTAGATTTCTATTAGTTCTGTTAACATTAGATTTACCATAGCATTTTTATCTTCTTTTAACATTCAATAATCATCTACTGAAATATATAAGAAACAGATAAACAAGCACAAGAAGACATAAAGATTTATCCTGGGAAAACCCCAAACTCAGGGAAAAACCCAGCCAACTTTCCTTAGAAAGAATATTCCAATACAACCATGAACAAGCTCTAATCACAAAAGCAAACCAACAATGAAGAACCCTGATAACAAATACTTATCTCTTCTTCTTGTCAAACCCTAGCGATGGTAGTCAACTGATCAACACCACAGAACTGGCACCAAGATAGCACACCATAGAGTTGGCACCAAAATAGGCGCATCACTAGAACTACAACACAAAGTCGGTGCCACTGCTAACTAGTAACTACAATTGCAACTGATAAATGGCACAAAGCAACTAAGCAACACCACACAACCTTAACGCAACTCCTCAAGAGGTAGCGCCCAAGAGAAATCACCAAGATCCACCAAGAATATCCTTCCCCAAGTGGGGTGCACTCTCCAAGAGAACCAGAGACCAAAAATAGTGAAATTGTTGTAGCTGCCTAGTGCTCACTCTAGAAGGAGAACTATCTGACTGTACAAATGAACTGACCCAGACTTGTATTTATACTAATTTGGTCGCCTGCCTAATACCGACTTCTTATTCTGGGTCTTCAACTTTACTTTATTATTTATGTGGGCGGACTTCTCTTCCTGGAAATTATATTTCCACTTTATTATTATTTCCTGTGGGTCGAATTCTCTTCTGTGGTCTTCCATTTCACTTTATTATTTTCTGGGGTGTTCTTCAACTGTTCAATGTTATTCCTTTGACTTCTTGGAATCTTCCTCTTCTCTAAGAAAAGTTGTCTAGGAGGGAATACCTCCCGCAGCTACCAAAACATCAACACCCTTGTTGTGTGCATGCACTCAACAATGCAATGAGAGGCATTGGCGAAATTGAGTGGGTATCTGGCTTAGTGACAACTACGAGAAATGTGCAAATGTTTATCTGCAACCACCACACCTCCTTAGCCATGTACAGGTCTCACTCCAAGAAGGAATTCCTCAAGCCCACAGAGACTAGATATGCTAGCTATTTTCTCTTATTGGAGAGGATGTTGGAGGTGCAACAGGCATTGCAGGCCATGGTTGCAACACCGGAATGGAGTAGGTGGGCAGAATCCAAGAAAGACGAGGGAGCAACACTCATGCCCCTGCACAGAACAACACTTGGACAACTAGTAGAGTGACTCCTAGATCTCTTTTACCTTGATTCATGGAGGGGCAGCAAGCTGGAAATCAGGGACAGCAAGGACAAGGTGAAAGATTTATAGATTATTTGAGGGACTAGCAAGCTCTTAGTAAGCAATTTCATGCAACTATGTCCTTACAAGATTTGTGTACCATTAAGTATAGGAATAGACCGAGGGATTACTACAAGGGCCCAAAGAGTCAGGATCTTCAGTGGAAGATTAGGAAATTGTTTATTCCCTACTTTGATGGCTCAAACAAATGCACTACCAGGGCTTGGGTTCGGAAGTTGGACACATATTTCCAGATCAACCCTATGTTGGAGACAGAAACCATCAGATATGTGTTAATTTTTCAATAAGCTAGGTTAAGCATGTAGTTCATTCCATTTTTGCGTTTGTCTTAACCATAAACAATAATGTTGTAACAACCAAGATCACAAGAAGAAACACCATGCACAAGAACACAAGAAGTATCCTGGTAAACCCTTCTCAACAAGGGAAGAAAACCCAGCCAAAATCCTTTGCTATATTCTTCAAGAGAAAGACCTTCACCACCAATAAGACCTAGCACACAATAGGGTGCTCAAACCCTAGAAGACTAGCGCCCAAGAGAGGTGTGCACTTTTCCCAAGAAGATGTACTTGCTGAAATTTCCAAACTCATGTGAAAGATATGATTCCTCAATGGGGAATTTACCTTTACTTATACTAGACTGAACCTGTCAACAGAAGTGTCTATTAGCACAACAAGGCCGACCTCACTAGCTCACAATATAATTAATATTAACCAGATTAATTATCTTTTACATATATTATTAATCACATTAAGGTGGGGTCGACTTGTACCCTTTACATTACAATTAGGGTTACAAGCAGGTCTGACTCTAGAACAATATAGCAAGGGATCTTATACACCCGCTAGTGCTCATCCACTAGGGGCACATCCATAGGGATGTCCATATCACTGGCTCACTGCATTGCACAGAAGAAGCACTTCTTCACTAGTGCTCAACCACTAGGATCACGTTCACCTGTGCTCATCCACAAGCACGTCCACTCAACAGATCTTCTTTCCCACTGCATTACACAGGAGAGTCATCTGGAGTTTCTCATCAACTCTTCTACTCATAGGAGGCTAATACATCATCTTTATTTCTGTTATCATGATGATGCACCCAGCACTTTGGGATTTCACACGTTCACCTTGTGCTCAACCACAGGCACGTCCAACTCTACAGATCTCCTTTCTCACTGCATTACACAGGAGAATCATCTGGAGTTCTTTTCAACTCTTTGTAAGGACTAGCTCTGTCTCAGATAGGAACCACACACCCCTCTCAAGGGCTTTCTCTCAGGTTTGTAACCTGGAGAATGTCTAACATAGCTGCAATCATCAAAATCTCTCAGGTTTGTAAGTTGGAGAATGTCTCACATAGCTACAATCATCAACAATATGCTAAATTGCATTTGGATGGAGAGGCCCATGAGTGGTGGTACCATGGGCTAGTCACTTTGGGGTATGCTAGCATTACCTCATACATGGGCTTCACACAGAGGCTTATTGACCGGTTTAATAAGAAGGATCCAGTGTTGCATTTCAAGGAGCTAGAACAACTTAGGCAGAGTGGCACAGCGGATGCTTACATTTCAGGATTTTAGAGGGTTGCAGTCATGGTGAGAAATGTGTAGGAGCATAGGTTGATTATGATTTTCATTGAAGGACTAGTTAAACCCCTGTGTGGTTGGGTTAAGGCCTTCAAACTAGGATCTCTACACAATGCTATCACTAGAACACGAGACATGGAGTACGCAATCCCAAAGGCTAAAATTCATTATAAATCTTTCCTTCCCCAGGAAAACAAAGACAAGAAGCCCATCTAGAAGGAGTGGTCCAGGAAAGATACATTGGATGATGAGACTCATAAAAAGTTCAGAAGGAAGAAACTATGTTTCAGTTGTAAGGAGCCTTGCAAACCAGGTCACAGGTGCTTGGGTATGGGTAAGGTGCATAGCAATCTGAATGATGAGCAACCACACGAAGAAGTTAAGGTGGGACTATTACCTCCCTATCAGGTGTTCCTAGATTTCACACTTTCAGAAACTGTGGAGTATTATAGGGACAGCATGTCACATTTGAGGGGGCAACCCACAACTTCATTAACTCAGCCTTGGTGGCTAGCACAGGCATTCCTACCGAGGACTTTGATGGGTTGGATGTAGTAGTAGATGGTGGGCAGAATATGACATGCACACAGAGGATTTTGCAGTTGGATGTGATGTTGGGCAACTACATTGTGACAAATGACTTCTATGTAGTTGAACTGGCAGAAACTAATGTCATCTTGGGTTTCCAATGGCTTATTTCCCTAGGAAACAATTCTCAAAACTACCAAACAATGGAGTTGGAAATCAAAACAGCAGATGGTAAGAGAGTGGTTTTGAGGGGCATGTTCAATGGTGCCCCTAAGATGGCTTTAGCCAAGCGGATGGAAGGCATATTCAGGCACCGATATGTAACTTGTCAACCGAGTGTCTAATTATGTCTAAGAAGTCTTCAGATAGCAGCCAGCCTTACCATGTAGACATACAGTTATTGTTGAGCAAACATGACCTGGTTTTTGGAAAGATTCCTCCAGGGAGACCCCCTGATATAATCTTTAAGCATACCATTGAGTTTGGTTTACCCAGGATATATGAGTTGATAGATGAGCTTCATGGTGCAATTTGCCTCTCTAATATTGATTTGTATTTGGGGTACCATCAAATCAAGGCGAGAAAGAAGGATGTGCATAAGACGGCTTCCAGGCGTCATTATGGGCACTATGAGATTTTGGTCCTACCATTTTGGTTGAATAACATCCCTGCTACCTTCCAACCATACATGAATCAAGTATTTATTCTACAATTGAGGAAATTTGTTTGGGATTTCTTTGGTGACATCTTGATCTACAGTGGGACCTGGGAGGATTGCTTGAAGCACAGAGAAGAGGTGCTTGGCATACTTGAGTAGAATTCATTTTATGCCAAGGTATCAAAATGTGAGTATGGTTTAACTAAATTTTTTGTATTTGAGGCATAATATTAGTGCTCAAAGAGTTAGTGTTGATGAGAAGATCAAGGCAATCCACGATTGTCCTAGACGAAGGAATTTGTCACATTTGAGAGGATTTGTGGGATTACATGAAGCATCTATTTGGGTTGAGACTATTTATAGAATGAAGAAGTTTAACAGTTTCCTAATTGCATTTAAAAAGAGACCTTCAAGGTCTCCCTTGACTAAAGTGAATGATAAAGGGGAAGCATGGGTGTTTTTGATTGAATATGTTAAAGCAAAGAAGGGTGTGCAAGACTTAGGATAGGTTTACTATAGTAGTACATGTCACATGTCCATTGGTATGACTCACTTCAGGGCACTTTATGATTATGATGTTATTTCATTCATGGATTTGATTCTTTAAAATAGTGGAGTTTCCGGAGCAAGGGAGGCAGTACTGCAAAGTATGGGCATTTTGATGGTCCTTAAGGATAACTTATAGTTGCTCGAGGACAAGCAATCTTGGGAAGGGAGGACTGCAATATCCCTTTACGAGTGATCATTCCAGGAGGACAACTTAATAGCCTACTTAATTCCTGTCAGCTATAATCGGAGAAAAGGGAATTAATAATTTAATTATTTAATGTCACTTGGGTGAAAAAACAAAATTTAGAGTGATATTGAGTAATTAAATAAAAACGGTGTTATAAAGTGCCTTTGGGAGAAATATTAAAGGTATTTATTATAAAGTCATTTTATAATTTTCTAATCGAGCGGAAAAAGGTAAAAAGGTGATAAAAGAGAGATTGGAGCTCATTCTCTCATTATTCGTGATTATTTTCTCAAATCGATTTTGGAGAGTTTTGAAACTTTGGCTCTGGGACTGAAAACCCTTGAGCGATTGGGTTTGGTGGTGAAACTATCCACCTAACCAGTCAGTTGGAGAGATCAAGCAGATCTTTTGCAGATATTCATTGTTGAAGTGGAAAATTAAGTAGCTTTGCTAAATTGTGGGCATTTTCAGATTGTTGAGGGTTTGTGGAGGACTTGAGGGCAGATCTGGCTGCCATTCATCATTTCTCTTCTCCGAGGTAGCCGAACCATTGTGTCGCTCGTGTGGCTCTTTGGGAGAGTGTCGTCCTATTGATGAGGATCATGGGGCTTTGAGAAAGGGCTGCACTCTATTCTCAGCATCATGGGCAGCCAAAGGGAGAGCCGAATTTCATTATCAGTTGTGAACAGACAGAGAAGGGGTCACCTCACTATTCTCAAGTCGTGGCATCGAGAAGAGAGGCTGAATCTTGTTCTGCAGTTCGTGGGATCAGCAAAGAAGAGCCATTACAGAGCAGGTCGTAGGGCTGGTATTTCCCCTTTGCTTGTATCATCATATTGTGACAAACACCAGCAGATCGTCTGTCTAAGAGAAGGATGTATCATTCCTTATCAAGTCCTGGGAACTTCAGAGGTGAGTTGCTCTATTGCAGAATCATGCTTCAACTGCTCATCCTTATTTCCATCAATAAATCGTGCCAAGTAATTGTTGTTCTGGGAGTCAAAGGAGGGGTCATTTCAATTCTTTTAATACTACACAAGACATGTATTTACAGGTCAGGAAATGGTGAATAAATCAGTACTGTTAATGTTGAGTTAATTCTTTGATATACCAGATTTAATGGACTGTAATTACCACCATTATATGTGAGTATTTCTTTTGGCATTTAATACAAATAAACCTCTACGTGCCATATTTGTTGTGGATTTGTTGTGACACTTTATTAAAGAAGTGTTGATTTTTCTATAAGCAAGGTTCAGCATGAAGTTCATTCCATTTTAGCATTTGACTTAACCATAAACAATCATGTTGCAGCAACCAAGATCACAAGAAGAAACACCATGCACAAGAACACAAGAAGTATCCTGGGAAACCCTTCTCAACAAGGGAAGAAAACCTAGCCAAATCTTTTGCTATATTCTTCAAGAGAAAGACCCTCACCACCAATAAGACCTAGCACACAAGACGGTGCTCAAACCCTAGAAAACTAGCACCCAAGAGAGGTGCACACTTTTCCCAAGAGGGTGTTCATGCTGAAATTTCCAAACTCACATAAAAGATATAATTCCTCAATGGGGAATTTACTTTTACTTATAGTAGACTGAAACTATAAACAGAAGTGTCTATTGGCACAACAGGGCCGACATCTCTATCTCATAATATAATTAATATTAACCAGATTAATTATCTTTTACATTAATTATCAATTACATTAAGGTGGGGCCAACCTGTACCCTTTACATTACAAATAAGGTTATAGGTAGGTCTGACTCTTGAACAATATAGCAAGGGATCTTATACACCCTGTTGTCGTCCTTATACACACTTGCAAACGTGAGCCAAGTCCTGCTCACTTAGTGTGTCCTTGGAGGCATAATGCCTAAGTTCAAAGCCCACACTGTCACTTTGGTTTGAACCTCTTCCGTCTAGGCTTACTCCTAGGGAAGCCAAGGGGGGTAGACCCTAGTTTCTAGATAAGATTTAGAGTTTGAGTTCTAGGGGTTGTTTTTAATTAGTTAAGGTTTGGGGGAGTCTAACCTATGATGCAAAAGCAGCAATGCAAGATGCAAGGTTATGTCAAGTAGCCCTTTCCCTAAGTCAACTAAGACTAGTGCCTAAAGGGGGCAAGGGATCAACTAAGTTAAAGGGTGTTTCGTTACAATATGATTACAAAAAAAAGTTACTTTACAAAGATTAGATACAAGTGCTAGAAATATAATGATACAACACAACAAGCTAACCACGTTTTGTTTAGATTATGCAGGAATTAAAGAAGATCAAGGCATTAGCATCATCAACACATTAAGCTTATCATCAACATTCAACATTCACAAGGATACTTAGAAGATTTAGAAGTTAAAGCACAAGTATTCCACAATGATTATGATACTTAGTTGATTAACCCCAATGTATTACTTGTAGATGATTAAGTTGCAAGTATTAAACCACAAGATGAATTGAGTTAAACCAAGGTTTACTTGCTTAGAGAGTTAAGGGATTTTAAGATTTGAAAGGATTTTAGTTACCCTTATTAGATGTTTCGCCAAAAACCTCCTCCCCCGATTGCCAAATGACTATTGGATGCTCAAGAAGTGAGACAACGAGGCCCACCCTAGCTTCACAGGTCAGCCCTAAGAATTGAGTTTTTATGAAAAGGACGGTGTGTGCCATGAGACCGTCCCCGGTCTAACACCTTCTGTTTCCCTCCTCAATCCCTGTTTTAGATGGTGAAGATGGTGGTTTTAGGTACCCTATTAAGTCTATTAAGTACATATATCAATTGGTTAGAATTTTAGGTGTATTAGAGAGTGTTGAAGTGACTTTTAGATGCCTTAAATTGGTGATTAAATGCCAAAACCGAAACTTCTTGCAGCTTATAAAGTGTGTTATTTAAGCATGAGAACGAAGAGCATTAACACATGTATAAGATATAAAAGCAAGCTGAATAACAATTTAGTTTATCACCATTTATTGAATCATTAACATGAAAGCTTGTTATGAAAGAATGCTAGTGCACAAGGGCAAGGACAACTTGCCAAAGAATGAAAGGAGAACTCAAGCTTATCACCACTTATCTTATGTTGTTAAAGCATTAAGAGAAAAGCATTAAGTGTGGAAGAGAAGCTTGAAAAATTAGATGTGTACCTACACTATCAACTTATCCAACAACAATTAACTTGAGTGTGTTGGCAAATGGCCTTAAAGATAAGAAAGCATGAAAAGAAAACCACTTACTAAAACATTAAAGCATTAACCATTTAATGTGTTGGATTAGAGCATGTAAACAAGATAGATCTTAAGATAGCTTATAACATGCAACTAGGATTAAGCAAGTTGATTATGCCCCAAGGGCTTAAGCTAAGGATTAAGATGTGATGTGATAAGATCTAGATCTAAAATATTTTAAACCATTAAAGCATTAAGAGATCAAAAACACATTACTTATCCTAGCCTTACGATTTTGGGGGTTTCTCTCCCAAGGTGTAGGCAATTATTTAGATTAGAAAGCTTGAAAGAGAAATGAAAAGCAAGCCAAGCAACTCAATGGCACAAGGTGGAGGCAAGCCTACCTTTATTGTGCCAATGAGGTGTGAGATGAGTAAGCAAGCAAACAACTATCAACACAAATGCTCACTAAACCCCACGTCCTAGCCTAAGGAGGTGCTTTAGACATGAAAAACTTGAAATTTGCACTTACCCTAAGCCACCCTAAGCTCACACTTGGGAGGTAGGCCATACCAATTCTCCTCCCAAGCTATGAGCAAGCAAGAACTTACTAAAAAGTGAAGAAATAATGAAAAACTAGCTAGAAAATGAAAAGTAGAGGTTGAGATTTGTTGCCCACTTGAAGAGAAAGGTCTTGGAGTGTTGTGTGGTTATTTTAGGGCAACCTAACCCCCTCAACCTGTTGAAAACCTACAAAAACCAGCAAGCTATGCTTGCCGGAAAAGCTACACACAACCAACAATGTGAAGAAAAATTTCTGTTTTTAGGGCAGAAATTTTTCTCCTTAAAAAACTTATGATAAAATATGATTAAAGTGACCAATCCACTATGTTAGGCTAGCTGAAATATAGCATGGATGAACAGAAATGAAAGAAAGAGTAAAGAGTGAGAAAAGAAGGAGTTTATATGTGCTTTAAGGGGGGACTCTTCCTTGAGGCATTCCCAATAAAACCCTTGAAGCCCAACCTGCAAAACTTGGCACAATGATATGCATACAAGAAGGTAATATGGCTGAATATGCTAATGAAATGAAATACTTGCACCCATTAACAAACCCACATATATAGATTAACAAGAATATTCGTTGCTAGATCTACCCAAGTAAAACACTTTACCTAAGAATCTCTTCTATGCGATCACCATGCCAAAACTTTACAATATTACCTCATATGTAGCAAGAACAAAAATAGGTGTTGCTCTTCCAATATCCTCCAAAGCTTCTCTTTTATTACTCAAAAATTGATCTTAGAGAAATACTTGCTCCAAAACCCTTAGAGCCAAAGAATGGATGAAAGATGGACAACAAAGAGAGAGAGAGAGAGAGAGAGATGAAAATCAAGTAGCATAACAATAGCTCAAGATATGGTGGTGAGGGAAAGAGAAAAGGGATTTATTTATACTTGGAGAGGCAAACTCACCCCTCTTGGATCAATGTCAAGTGTCCACCACCAAGAACAAGCTAGAATCCCAAGGGTAGGGCACACCATCTAGGGTTTGATCACATGGATCAAGGATGTGGATGAGTGAGGGAATGTTGGGATCAAGCAAAGAGGTGAGTGGGAGGCTAGGAAAAGCATGCCAAGTGAGAGGAGGGGCCCCAACTCAATAAAATAATTATTCTAGAATTTTCCAAGTGAAAGGGGGCGTAACTTCTCAAGGAGGGCGCACCACTTAGGGTTTGGGCTAGGAAAGGAAGGGAATAAATGCAAGGAAGGGAGTAGGGAAGAGCTAAGGGGTGACGTGGAAGGTAAGCGAAAGCACACCACTCAAGAGGGGGGTCCACCACCCCTTCTAGATCTAAGTTACAACATATCACCAAGGGGGGCGTAAATCCCCTAGGAGGGTGTGAGGGTTTGAGTGAGGTGAGGGGGTGAGGGTAATTAAAAGGTTAAATCAAGTTGGGTTGGGTAGGTTTAGGCTAGGAAACCTCTCTCAATCTTTTTCCACCTTTACATCATCCTTTTAACTCATTATTACAAAAATTACATTTTTTCCATGTTTGGATTTGGCAATTAAAATTATTGTTTTTGACTGACTTACACTCTGGGTGGACAAACCCATAGCAAAAGTTGTCCGACTGAGCAGAAACTTGGTCCATGGGTGTAGGGGGCCTCATTCCATTTCTTTTGAGCACAAATACCCCTATCAAAAGTCCAAGGTCCTAGTTTTTACAATTTTTGCTCAAAAATAATTAATTAATTAATTAATTAAACCTCGAAACTTAGGGAAATTTAATTAAAAATTAATTAATTAAAAACAACTAATCTAGACTCAATGGAATTCCACGAAACTTTCTAAGATGTCATACATGGTCATTTACATTATACCTAAACAATAGTTACCAGAGGATAAGCCTATTAGAACGCCATTCACCACTTTGGATGAATTATTGCAAGTGTGAGGGAAAAACTCAAGGGAAATCAATAAGGATGAAAAGCCCAATTGATAACTTGAGGATAAAAAACCCTCGGTGAAAGGAACTCTCCCAATGAACCGATCCCAAGGTAACTGACCTAACTATGACCCATGCAGACCTATTACATTATTGACCCATGTAGGGGTGTGGAAATTCCAGTTACAAAAAGAAGTGTTGGGGCCAAAAATGCCCTGTAGAACCAAAGTCTTCGACGAATAAGCATCTGATGATGCATCTCTTCGTGGCACATGGAGTTGACCACCTAGTTGGATAGGCGGTCAACACACCCACTAGTACTCATCCACTAGGGGCACATCCATAGGGATGTCCATATCTCTGGCTCACTGCATTACACAGAAGAACCACTTCTTCACTAGTGCTCAGCCACTAGGATCACGCTCACCTGTGCTCATCCACGGCCATGTCCACTCAACAGATCTTCTTTCCCACTGCATTACACAGGAGAGTCATCTAGAGTTTCTCATCAACTCTCTGCTCAGAGGAGGTTAATACATCATCTTCATTTTTGTTCTCATGACGATGCACCCAGCACTATGGGATTTCACACATTCACCTTGTGCTCAGCCACAGGCACATCCAACTCTGTAGATCTTCTTTCTCACTGCATTATGCAGGAGAATCATCTGGAGTTCTTCTCAACTCTCTGTAAGGAGGAGGCCATCTCTACGTTCCAGCTCTATCTCAGATAGGAACCACACACCCCTCTCAAGGGCTCTCTCTCAGGTTTGTGTCCTGGAGAATGTCTCACATAGCTGCAATCATCAACAAGAAGGGGTCTGAAAATTTATTGAACACCAAAATATATCAGCAGACATTGAATATATCAAAACCCCATTTGTACATCAGATCTATAGTAGATTTGTTACATAATTGCCTTGAGGCAGAGATCTGAAACATTATAATTACAAAAACCTATCAGCTATAGAAGAAGGGTATTCGTTGTGTAACTGTTTGACAAAAGTCCTGAACCAAAAAACACCAAAACACAACAGCAGACAGAAAGGGATTTTACAGCAGATTTTACTAAAGTCTATGCTTTCATATTTTTATATAGAAAATGAAATCCTACCATAGGATGAAATATTACTGTAAGTGTCAAATATGATCACGGATGGTAAATCTCTGAAGTTTTGGCTACTTTCTGAAAGGTTAAGTCCGATCAAATTTGTATCTTGTTTTTTAAACTTTTCTTTTTCTGTGTAAGCCATACATTCTATGCATTTTGTCATTAATACAAGCATGTACAACATATATATATATATATATAGAAAAGGAGAATACAATAGAATAGAATTCTATTAAAATGTCCTCGAGACCAACTGTCTATGGCAAGGAACAGCTTACATCTGATGTAACATTTCCTCTACAGATGAAATAAAAGTAAAATAAAAAATGAAATGCGTGGAAGACACAATATCCCATACGTGGATACTGGGAAATGAAGTGTCACTCATCTGTATTTGACCAAGTAGCCAAATGGAAAGACTTACATCTGAAGCAATATTCCAAGACAGAAAGGAAAATGCAAGGAAATAAGACCCATAATGTTGTCCAAAGAAGTTTTGGACTACCCATCTGGGTTTGAGACAGAGAAAGACGATCAAATCCTAGAGGCCTAATAAACGAAAAGGTATTGCTCCAAGTTGTTTGCAGCAATGATCATAAATCCTACAGAAATGAGGTATAACCAGTGTTGCAAAAATCTTTGATTTCTCACAAGTTTCCAGTTTTTTCCAAGTTTTTAAGGTGTTGGAGATTTTCAGGTCTGAGTTTATGCTTTCTGAGTTTTGCTGTTTTTCGCTCGATTTTGCCTACTTCCGGAATTGATGACCCCTGCCGAGTTTTTGCCAATGCTGATTTTTGCAACACTGGGTATAAGTATAACACCACATCCATTTACATAGGAGTCTACCAATTAAAGATTACCAACATAAACATAATTTTGATAAAAAGGAATATTAGAAGTTAGAAATCCATTTCATTACTACATTATGGAAAAGAAAAAATCTCAACCAACGACATAAAAATGTCACCTCGGAAAAAAGTGCCCGCATCTGTTTCAGACCTTTATCCTCCAAAGAAAGAAAGATCTGCCACAAATTAACATAACGTAATTATACAAAGACCATGCACAAAATTTCTTAAAGATATAACAAAGTAATAGATAAAGACTGCAAATATTACAGTAATGTCAACATTTTCAAATTACATCAAGCTAAATGCAATATTGTTAGCTGCATTTAAGGTATCTTCAAATCAATAAGTTATAAGCAACCAAGCACAAAGCAATATGCTTCTGAGAATCATCTCCTTCAATAAACTTCATCCATTACATGAACTCTAGATTCCCTAATTTGAATCTGATAAGCATTGTGAAAACAAACAGTAAATCAAGTCCTTAAAATGATTGGCTGGCTAGAGTATCTCAGGCAGTGCCTCCAATTACTTCGTCTCAGGAGAGAAGGCAGCTGCTTATTGATGATATTAAGTGAAACACCTGAGTTCGTAATATCTCAAAGGAAGGAGTAGCACGGACTCTAGATTCCCTAATTTGAATCTGATAAGCATTGTGAAAACAAACAGTAAATCAAGTCCTGAGGATGGGAGAAACCATCTGGGTGGAAGAGAATAGTTGGTTAATCTGGAAATGGAGACTTTAAATTTCCGTTCTTTTTTATTTTTTATTATTTCGGTACTCTTTTAAATGAATCTTATTGAATAACCCTAGTTTACCAATTTATTCCACAAATCACCCACAAATTCTAAAGGTTTGTTACCATCATTCGAGTAAGATTCAGTAGTAATTATATTTACTTATACTGGGAAAAATACATGGCCTCCACATGACATTATATCCTACAGCCTTCTGTTCCAAGGCCTAATATCTGAATGAAGAATAGGGTATCCTACTATTAACATATTTCAACATCCAATGGAAGGCTAACAGTAAAATGAAG
>JZKD02S1789344.1:78484-89032 GCA_000966675.3 Picea glauca | reverse complement strand
GAGATTGAAATAAGAAAAAAATGCTCAAAGATGGTTTCATTTTTTTAACGATCTTAAGAGCAGAAAAGCATGCTCAAAGCTGGTTTCATTTTTTAACGAGCTTTAAATCAGAAAATCATGCTAGAAGAAAATGGTTTGATGGGTGATTTGGGGGGCTCTCTATGTGATCATGGCTTCCAAGAGGGCAATTCTCCGGAAGGAAACCATGTCATGAGACAAAGCTCGGTCATGGCTTCTAAAAGATATTCATTTGACGAAAGAGACACACTCTGGAAGGAACACATGTCGAGGGTTGTGAGAAGGGTAAGGAGGTTAGTCTCCAATAGCCCTACCGAAGAGGTCACCATGTCAAATACTATATCCAAGTCATTGTCATCGGCAGTGGAAGGCATGGGAGACAATGCCACATAATTTACCTGTGGCAGGGGTGATACTGTATGCATATAAGAACCATTTAGGGAGGTAATCCAATCAAGACTGATGAATGAAAGTTGATCAATGGTCACCATTCTTCCATCGTGAGGGAAATATATCACACGAAAAAGAGTGGACATAATAGCTTTCATGGCATAGACATAATCTTTCCCAAGGAGTAAATAGAAATCCAAAGGGTCTTGGACTACCATGACATCAATAAAGACAATTTTCCCTCCCAAAGTCATAGGAAACTGAGGAAGGGTCCCTAAAGGTTGATTGGTTCCTCTGTTAAAAGATAACAAATTTTTCATAACCGGGGAAAGCTGTGGACAATCCAAAGCTTTCCAAGAAAAAGAGGACAAAATGCTAACAGAGGCACATTCATCTATCAACGTCTGAGGAATGTCCCGACCAAAAACTTGCACTGTAATATGGAAAGGAATGTGAGAGGGAAGATGAGGTCCATTTAGCACACCCCAATTAAAACGGATGGCCTCATTACTTGGAGGAGGTTCCATGGGAGAAGGGAATAGCCCTCGGCATGGTAGAGTCTGTATCAACGAGAAAAATGTGGGAAATATCGGGCTTACTCTTTAGAGGGACAGTAGGATCGACCGATGACAAGATCGTATTGACCACTTGGGTTGCATTCTCGAAGGGGAGAATGGGGTCAATGCTTAGAAAAGGATCGACCTCTTGGGTTTCACTCTCTAATAGGAGAGTGGGATTGACCAAGGATGGGATTGGATCAACCACTTGGTATACTGGTTCAACCAATGATGTGACCAGATTGACCACTTGATCAACCGGACTGACCGATGGGGGAACCATATTGATCATTCCATCAACTATAGGTGGGTTGAGAGAAATCTTGTGATAAGCAGCTGGAATTTGGGGTTGTGAAACAATCATGTCTTCCAGTAATTTCAAGGCTTCGTCCATACACGGGAAAATGTGAGTTAGGTGTCTCCCTTTGCATAACATACATGGGAACTTGACTCGACTTTTCTTATTCCCAAGGGTATTTTGACTAGTTGACGGGAGGTCATCAACATGTTGTCCAGAGGCTGACGACATGGGTTGGTGAGGGTGTGTAGACCATGCTTGTATAACCTTGGATAGACCAGGGAAATCCCTAAGAATATGGCTGCCCTTACAAAACCTGCAAGGGTACTTGGGATTATGGGTTGTTTGGGTGATCTTGACATCATCAACACTCCCATCATGATGAACAGTAACTGGTTGTTTTCCAACATGTCTGGAAGTAGTTGGAAGTTTGGATCCTTTCTTATTTTTCTTATTCTTATTCTTCCTTTTCTTCTTCTTCTTGTTCACCAAGTTACTAGCTTGAGAGCTTTCACTCGGCGAAGAAGATGAAATGGAAGAAGACTTTGCAAGTGAAGAAGGCGAAGAATATCTTACTAGAGAAGATGGTGAAGGATCAACATGAGGTTGATGTTATCGGGGGGAAGTTCTTATGACTGAAGCACTTATTGCATTTGGTATTACCTGAGTGGAAAAAAACCACACCAACAATCCAATAGTGAGACCTGGAAGGCTCAAAGTAGCGATGTGAGGAGGACCAATGTTTTTCGTAAGAAGGAAAAACAAAAGGTTCCCCTGGAGCAGGGGTTCCTTCATTGGTCATTTCGAGAATTATCACCATTTAAAACAAAAATCCAATCTAGATTCTACCAAGGAAAACAAACAACACATGCTAAAAATCTAGTAAGCAAGCAAGCAAACAAAACCTTCTTACAATGAACCCACTAGTTGGTGATGAAATCCAATGGATGGCCAACACAATATAAGGCTTAAGGACTACAAAACTGGCCGACACAATAGAAGGCTTTCTAGTTTAGACTTCTCTTCGAACATATTGATGACATGACAAATGTCTCAAAAAAACTGACTCAACAATAGGGATCATAGACCAATTTGTAATCTTAAAGGAGTATGATCAAGAGACAAGTGGATTTCCAACCTAGACACAAAGCGAGTGAAAGGGTGTCATGTTCAAAAGTGACTCTTCCATGGAATATAGGTTTAGACACATTTCTTTCCCAATTTTTACCCCACCATTTCTGGCGATTACCTCTTTATTTTTACGCAAGCTTGAGGAGGATAACATATGCTTGTAAATGTAATTTCATCCTTCGGATGAGTCCCTCGAAGTATGTTTAATGAAACCTATTAAGGAGTGGTTTAGTTTCATATGGGCCTTTCGATGTTTGTTTAACGAGTCCAAAGAAGGAAAACTCAGGGGTTTTTCATGTTTATAGAGTTTAAAAAACACTTAAAGAGAACTCTCTCAGTTCCTTTGAGAAGCTAGTGACTCAACTTCAACATGAAATCCAGAGGCTAAAAGAATTTCCCCCCAATCTTGGTTTCATCCAACTACAAAGGCGGAGGAAAGGAAGCTTCAATTACTAGATACCCAGTATGGTCGCCAATTTTGTTATTGGGTAAATCAGTGAATGTGGACATAGACTAATCCCCCTAGATCCACCTAGATCTATAACAAAACATGACAGGACATGGTGCTTTCCCTAGGCTCTAATCATCAAATTTACTACCAAACAAAAGACGATAGACATACCTTTAAATGTCACTTCCTTATGTCTTTGTTATTCCTGTTTCGCTCTGGTGCTCTTGTGATATTGATCCTGCAGTGAGACAAAAACCAACCAAAGTGAAGGCAGAGAGAGTATATTCAATGACAACCTATGCATATGATAAAGGAATTATGCAATAAAATAAAGATAATTCTATTGGAAAGAAGTATGCCACTGTATTATATTAAATACTAGGAAGAGAGATTAAAACCAGATGCCTTGATGTCATAAGGTTCCTTCCAATAGTTCCTTGCTTCCCCCACACTTCTTGCTCCAAGGATTCTGAGACCATGGATCTGATAGATACTCACAATCTATCTTAACAAAGAAAAGCTCAAAGCCAATCTAACCAAGATAACATTCTCAAGCCAAATTCAACTCAAACCCTCATCAAGCTAACTTTCTCCATGAGATCTCCTTTCCTTTTATACGATGAAGATGATAAGGTGAGGAGGTTAGGATGATCCCACTAAATCATGAAAGTGAGTAAGATCCAAACCATTTGGATTCCACCTCACCATAGAAGCTTCTCCTTGTAGAATCATCGAGAAAATGCTCATTTTTCCCATGTACGAAGGCCGCCGTGACCTATCTATAGTGTAGCCTGTGGAAACTCTCTTCCCTAGATATAGTGCAGCTTGCGGAAATCAGGCATTTCTGCACCCTAGCTATGTTGCAACCCATGAAAATCCTCCAAAATAGGGTTTTTACAGAGGAAAACACAACTTCTTCTCTCAGGGAAAGTTCTTCTCCCTTCTTTCTTTAAGAATTCAGGCCACTGACCCCTCTGAAGGAAGCATATAGGTTTACATCTTTAACAGTCATAAGGGTGACGAAAATAATGTGTAACAATGATACTTGACTTCTCAGCCATGGAAACCATCCTAGAATAATATTCATTATTCCATATTTCCAACAAATCCTTGTGAGTGGAATTTGGAGGTCTGGATCTCAACTTGTAGCCTAAGGGAGTCAAGGTTCCAAATAGTTTTCCTAGGAATCCATGAAAAGAGAGCTAACTGCTATTTTACTTTCTAGAAATATTATGGAAAAATTCAGTCATTGAAGCATGTCCCATTTGTTAGAAAAATAGGATCACAGAGCGATAAAATAAAACAAAAGTGGAAATAAAAAATATAAGATGCACAATACAATAGAGACACAGATATACGTGGTTCACCGAGTGTGGGATACATCCACCATAGAAATCGCTAGGTCCTTCATTTATTATTATTATCCAACAAATGAAGGGATACAACCTATAGAATACCCACTATAAATTCCTCTTCTTTCTCTCACAATATCCTCTCTTAGAATACAGTATTTACTCACCTACACAACCACAATACAATTCCCTCATAAAAGAGGGTTTCCTTCCAAGTAAAATACCCTAACATAACTTCTACCATAAGATCTACGACCTTATAATGAACGATCAATATTGACTAAAACATTACAATATTTTACAAGGAAATTTTCCCAAAAAATTATCTTCAGGGGCATTGCCCCAAAACCCCGTTAGTGGGGGGGGGATCCAAAATTTCTCACCCCCCCTGGTGAGAGATGTGGGGGGGGAAATCCCCCCCATGAGGTAATGGGGTCCAAATGCGGTTGAAAAAATGCCTCTTAATTAGGAAGATAATCAAGCTCCACAACCAAAACCATTTCCTTCCTTGTCAAATTACCTTTCCAACAAGGTATGGTTTTCTAAAAATAGACTTTTGGATCAAGAGTTATGATCTCCAGAAGATGGAGACTCAACCACCGTCAATTTGGTTCATGGGAAAATATTTTCCTATGATTTGATTTCACCTTTCTTAATACCACATGCATTGTGGGAGGTGAAGAACTAATTTTTATAATGAATATGCCTCCCTTGTCATTCATGTGTGAAATAAAGGAACTTATGGAATACTTAGTGTAGCTTTCGTGCCTTAGAAAAATTCATGCCTTGGTAATATTTTGGTCTCCCAGTCACTGCCCAATCATCGCCCAATCAACCTGTGAATCAATGACATGTCACGTCCATGTTTCAACCAATGGTATAACCATCTCACTTCCACATGTCACCCAGGGATAGGTCCACGTCATTTCCACATGTCCCAATATAGTAGGTCCAAAAAAGGGGGAAGAAACTTAAGATAGGAAATAATATTAAAAAAAATTAAAATGAAGGGTTTGTGGAGTTACAGGAATGCAAAGGTAAAGGAGGTAGGTTAGGGTATACAAATTGGTAAAAATGACTAAGTATGGGATGAAAAAGGGGAATGAAGAGTGAATAAAAGGAGGTAGGTGAGGGGATAAAAATTGGTAAAAATGACTAAGTATGAGGTGAAAAAAGGGAATGAAGAGTGCATAAAAGGAGGTAGGTGAGGGGATAAAAATTGGTAAAAATGACTAAGTATGAGGAGTAAAAATGGAAATGGAGACTGAATTATGGTGAAGGCAGGATTGTGAACGCAAGACACAAGTGATGGGGATATGAAAACTATGAAAGGGACTTACTCCTGCATCCGCAATGTGAAAAATAAACTAAGTATAGGACGCAGGACACACGACATGAGATAAAAATCATTAAAAAGACTAAGCAAGAGGAAAATATATGGATGTAGGTCACGCGGAATAGGAGTAGGTTTGTCTCCCACAATGCATTAAAAAATTAACTAAGTATAGAACTTAGTAAAAACATAGTGTACAATCCAGTAAAACAGATAAGTCATGAAGGGTACAAATTGGGTAACGTGGAAGATAGAGGTGTAATTTGAGGGTAGTGCGATTGTGGGTCTGCGTACGTGGGGAAATACAGGTCTGGAACATGTTGGACTCTCACATAGCTACTCTTGAAAGGCATAAAAATGACTAAGTGTAGAAAGAGTAAAACGTGGTAAGTCATGAAAAATGACTAAGTGTTAGGGAGGTAAGTAGTAGGGTTACATGAAAGTAAGGAAATGGAAATAAAATATGAAGTGTAGAAAATGGAAAAAAGGAAATAGGAAAAGTAAAATGGTAAATGGTAAATGGTAAATGGAAAATAATAATGAAAATAAATAAGTGGAAATGAAAAATGAAATGAATTATGAAAATGAATGTGGAAATGACTAATGAAAATGGAAATGTAGAAATGATGAAGTATGGAAATGGTGTGGATTATTGGAAAAAAGTATAAGTATGGAGAGTAGTGAGGAATGAGAGTAGAGTGAAAGAAGGAAAAATGGCCAAGTATAAAGTGTGGAGAGTGGAGAATAAGGAAATTGAAAAAATGGCCAAGTATGGGGCAACAATATGTGGGAGAAAAATGACATATCTTGGGCATATGAGCCCCATTTTCAATTCCATAAAGTGATGAACAAAGTTGCCACATAGGGATATTTAGTGAAAATATTGGCATACATATTTTCATTCTTTTATTATCTCTTATTTTGTTTTCTTCTCTTTTGTTTCAAAGAGAAACTACCCCCCTTAGACTTTCGTGATGAGGAAATGGAGAATTGAATCTTATTGGAAACTTGCTGGGTCTTCATGATCAACATATGAGGGTTGTTTGACACTTTCCATTTTATTTTTTTTAGTCTTCATTTGAAGGAAACATAGTGTTGTGTTGGTTTTGTCACTTGGGTGAGCAAAACAACAACACTTGCATGTCTAGATGAGCCTGCTAGACAAGACAAAATCTTTGTGAGTGGGTTAGACAATCCAAACACATGTGAAAACAAAGAAATAAACTAAAGTAACTAAGAAATAAATGTTATAAAGCATGAGAAACTTAGAACCATGAAAATCAAACAATGACCAACATAGTGCTACCAATGGATCAATAGATTAGTAGGAAAAACATTTTAGTGAAAGTTTAGGGACTTATGAGTCTCCTCTTCCTCCTTGGGAGGGCTCTTGATTTCCCTAATTGAGAACTATTCATACAATGGAAGAAATGACAAATGGTGAAGAACGACAATGCCTATTCCCTCAAGAGGTGAGTGGAATGGCCTATTGCAATGGTGCTTGAAGGATTCCAACAAAAATAAGGATTCCCAAGGAAGAATTCTTGCAGCATAACAATACTATGAAGATCTTGGTTTCTTAGCACACCCATGGCTCTTATTTATAGAATTCATACATGGAAAAATGTAATTGGTTCATAGTGTGAACAAGGGGGATTTTAATGCACCCTCTATCCCTTCACCAGCTCCCAAGATAGATTTAGTTCATATATGAGTGTCAAATTGTGTTGGGGATCAAACCATAAGTGGTTGAGGGGACGACAAAATCCATAAATGTGTCGTTCATAGAAGTGTGTGAATTTTATCCTACACAGTCATGCATTTTACACATTATGTTCTCTGAGGGATGTGTTGGCCCATGCATACTACGCATTGTGCACACGCTTCCTTTGGTGAACCTGCACATTTCAATTTTTGACCCAATTGTATAGTTTTTTTCCTTTTGAATTCCTTTTGGTGTTGTAGGTGGACTAATTTCTGCTAACAATGATGTGTTTCTTTAACCATTTGCGTGCAATTTTGTAGACTCTTTTTCATTGATAACATATGTGCCCTGATGTGTGAGGTTATGAGCATACATATAGTTGAAATACATCAACGTTTCTTTTGCTGAGAGTGCCATTGTAATGAAGAGTGAAGAGAGGAACTAAAAGAGTGATCCACCGGAGGGAGAGGGAAAATGTGGGGCCCAAACCTTTCTCTAGGGAGAAAAAATAAAATCTTTGTACAAATGAGGTGGGCATGCCCCATGCTCATGTCATGAGACAAAAATGTGAGACTATAACTGAAGATGTGTGTTGATGTAGATAACTGCAACACCCTTGGGGGTGGTTGATAACGACATATGACAGTTCTAACTGGTGAACAAACTCTGAAATGAGGCAAGGCCAACTGTGAGAATTGTCGATGACTCATAGGCATTGATGGCCTAACGAATTCAGAGGTATTCAGCTGGTATGCAATAACTGCAATAGTCGCATAGTAATACCCACCATAACATGAGAGTTTTTTGAAGAAGAATTTTATGGGGGTCAACAGAATCAAAGAGCAATGATGATTCTCTTTGTTTCGTTTGAGACTCCTCATTGTAAAGGTAATGAGATTCAAGATATTGGCGCCCTTCTGGAAACTATGTCGATGTCGATAGAAAGGGAGACACAACTCCAAGAAGCAAAGGAATTAATGAAATACACTGAGATGATATTAGGTATTAATGGGTAACATGAACGAAGCCAAGATTCTAGGATACTCAAGACTTCCCTTGGTTGGGGAATTTGGAAGGCTGATTGCCATCAACCATAAAACTAGATCTAGTGTCAGGTAGATGACTAGATACGGGGTTAAACTGTGTCGGAGGCTAACAAAGTGGACAAAATCATAGATCATGGGTATATGGACTTGGGATACTCGAGGTTCACGAACGATGTTGGTATGAAAAGAGAGTGGATTCCTGAACCAAGGGTGGCATGGGTTGCTTTTCCAGAAAAAAGAAGGCCATCAAGGGTGACGACAAAAAAGCTAAGTATATGCTGGAAACAAATACTTTTTACAATTACCAAAGAAATAAAGAATAAGTTGGGTTGAGTTTACAAATAAAGAAACAAGTGCCCTAGTGAAAGATGGCTTGGCCTATTAGGGCGCAAGTTGGAGAAAGGAAATTGGTGGAGGCCCAATGTGTGGGTTTCTATATTAGGTAAATGGATGGAGGACAATCTATAGATGGGAAAACTGATGGTGGATGAGATGGAGGGATAATGATACTATGGAGATGCAGTTAAGAAAACTGAGATGATATGACCTGGGAGTCCATTGGGAAGGTTAGCAATATGATGAGAATAATTATGGGGTTCATTATAGGAAGTGCATAAGACTATCAGGACTCTCGTCCATAGGGGGTGAAATAAACATGAGTATCAAGTTTCCAAAGGGAACTATGAAAGGGAAAAATCATGTGGGGGAGAGTGATACTGGATGACAGTACCCAAATGCGACAAATGTAAAGGTACTGCAGAGCCAGATGTAAGGACCCTAAAGGTAAATGTCAAAGGGTATGATTGGGATGTGTAATTGATTTGTAGAGGGAATAATTACATGCCAGTGTCGAACATATACCTGAAGGGGATGTAAGCTTGCAGAACAAGTACCTTCACACATGAAAACCAAATACCTGACGTGAACACTATCTGATGATAAAGAACATATAACAACTATTTGATAAAATTGAACATGAGCATGCATACCTAAACATGACGTGAAAAAATTCCCCTACAGGACCAAGTGCAGATGATGAACCAAGGAATGTGAATGTGTAGATGGTGAGACCAGGATCCCATGGCCTGTAGGTTTCTCAAGTTTTTTTACTTCCCTCTGATACAGTCACATGAGTTCCTACTTTAGTATCTTATTAGGATGTGGAGAACTGATTTGCAATGCTTCATAGTGAGAGGTGAGCAACTGACATTCTCAACCACCGAGGATGTGTATTTTCTGACAGGTCTCCCATTCCATGGGATGGACCTTCCTATCGATCCCCAGCTACCAGGGGAGGATCGAGTGGGTGAATTGGAGGCTCACCATTGTACTCGTCCAAACCATATGTCGGGTTCAATCATCCGTATTGAGGCTATTGAAGAACTCTTGACGGAGTGCATTGTTGTGATGGTGGTGAGGATCTACAAATCCTTGGGGACTCAGTGGATCACTAGAAGTCAGATGAGGATAGTGGAGTGGGCCCTGGATTGGGACATTTTTGCATGGGGTGTGCTTTTGCACACCAATTTTATGGAATAGGTTAACCGGTGTTGGAGAGCCGACTCTAGTGACTTCGTGTTCAGGTCCATTTTGGTGGTTTGGTTTCTTGAGAGGGTGCCTCTATTGCACTCGAGGATCTTTCTCAAGCCCATGGGGCGACGAGAGCCATGTCTGATGTGGTGGGCCCATGTGTTGGTCCAATATGGAGGTGGGGAGGGTGGCCACTATTTCATGGCCAAGATGGCTCGGGTGTGGTGCTATATGCCACAGGTGATTTTAAGGTTTCCATACACGGGTATGGACTACTTCCATGACCCAGACATGATGGTACCTCCTAGGGAAGAATGGGATCCGCGAGGTATGATTTTGTATTATGTTTTTATGTTTTATGATTTCGATAGATATAATTGATGATATGTGTATATATGGATGCTGACACTATCTCTAGTGTTGTTTTGTAGATGTGGGACCTATAGGTCGAGAGGCAAAGGTGGTCAGGGAGCCGGCTCGCCAGGGACTAGTGCGATCGACACCTGTAGAGCTGAGGGTGGGACAGAGGTGATGACGAGATGACGTTGGTGCTGGACCAACACATGAGCCACAGGTAGAGTCCAGAGTGATGCTGGAGGAACTGCGCTGATGCTTCGAGTTGGTTTTACAAGGTGTACCTCAGGGCATGTGGGCCCATATCTAGTACGAGGAGGTCCTGGAGTAGTGCATGGGTGTACTATCAGAGTGGCAGACCCTGATCCGTCGAGTGGTAGTGG
>JZKD02S1789344.1:15676-28305 GCA_000966675.3 Picea glauca | reverse complement strand
TTGAGGCCACGTGTCTATCATTGTGTGGGAGTGGAAAGTAAAGGTAAGTACAAAAAGTTTGTACATTGTGTTTTCCGCTGGGTCATGGTCATATCGCATAGTCCCGAGGTGCTTAGTATGAAGTGTAAAATGATTTCCGTTGGGTGCTAGAGAAGACAAGAGGTGCTTAACCTGCCAATTCGATAGAGGTTCTGTCCAATAGAATGGATATGCCAATTTTAGCGACAGTTAGCCAAATTTAGCTCTGTCAATTAAAATTTGCTAACACCAGCTGCATTATACATGGACATCATTCTATTTCTACAGAAGTTACAACCTCCTGATGGCATGGAAAAAAGAAAATTAAGATCTTTAAAGATCAGATCAATTAAATATTTCCTCATTGATTAATTTTTATATTGGAAAGATCCTCTAGGGGTGTTGTTGAGATGTTTAGACCCACATAAAGCCTAAAAAATCATGTTTGACTTTCATGATAGTTTGTGTGGGGGACATCACTTATGGAAAACACCAGCCTAAAAGATTCTCAGAGATGGATATTTCTGGCCTGGCCTATTCACTGATGTTTGTGCCAAAATTAGGGCTTGTGTCAAGTATAATAAATTCTCAGGAAAACAACAACTCAACTCCTTGCCTTTGAATCCTATGGTGGCTTTACGACCTTTTCAACAGTGGGGGCTAAATTTTATCAAAGAGATTCATCCATCTTCTAGTGGTCATCATAGGTGGATATTGACTGCCATAGATTACTTTACCAAGTGGATAGAAGCTATCCCCATAAGGATCACTTCTCATAAGGTAATCATTGGTTTTCTTGAGGATATTATAGCAAGGTTTGGTTGTCCAAAAAGAATTGTTACTGATAATGTTGCATCCTTTAGGGACAAACCATTGATTCAATTGTGTGAGCATTTTGGGATTGCATTGATTCACTCAAATCCTTACTACCCTCAAGGGAATGGACTAGCAGAGTCCTCTAACAAGATCCTTATAAATATCATCAAAATATTGTTAGAGGACAATAATAAAGCATGGGATTCAAAGCTCAATTTTGCTTTGTGGGATGACAAAGTGACAACAAAGAGATCTCTTGGTGTCTCTCCTTTTCATCTTGTATATGGAATTGAGGCCATCTTTCCTTCTTAGCTGGCCTTACCCATGGAAAAATTATTCCAAGAATGCCAAGGAGAGACTAATGATATGATCAGAAGGATACAACAACTAGTGGAAGTGCAACATGCTAGAGAGCAGTTACTGGACAAAGCACATCAACATCAACAAAAGATCAAGCAGGATTTTGACAGAAAAGTAAGAAAGAAGGATTTCCAGTGGGGAGATATAGTACTAAAATGGGATGTGCCCAAGCAGGATAAAGGAAAGCATGGTAAATTTGAGGCCTTATGGATTGTCCCCTTCAAAAATTTTGAAGTTTTTTCAAATAACACTTACAAGTTGCAAAATTTGGATGATGCTGAAGTTTTTGGAAGCCCTGTAATGGGCATTTTATGAAAATTTTTGTTACTTAAAGCCATGAGAGGTTTCCCATGTCATTGTAAATATCATTTTTCTTTTTGGTTTTTGTTTTTATAAAGACTCCATAGCCCAATAGATAAGGCCTTGGAATTGCACGTTCTTGGCAGCCCGCAGGGAGCGTGCCATCCCCTGTGTATACAATGTTATCACAAGAACTTGTCAGGGTCCTATGAGTTGGTGGTTTATACCCGAGTCTATGCCCATGCCCTATTTTTCTCTCTTTCATAGGCCATGTCTTTAAATTTTCTCCTTCGGCTGGCAAAGTCATTTTGTTTTCCCCTTTTTGTTTAAGCACTCATCTTTGTTACCTCTGTCATTGATCCTTCTATTTTCGAGAACCCTTAGCCAGTTGTGCAAGTTTTTATTTTACATTGGCCGTAGCCATGAGCACAAAATGCAACAATTAGAGGGGTTTTATATGGAATCAAATCAAGTGAGCGAGCAAGTTTAGTTTTCAACATACGAGATTCCATTCGAAGTTCAGATTTGTGGCCCTCAGGCAATCAAGATCATAAAGTCACGTGAAGTTTAATGTCAGACAAAGGCCCAAGGTCATGAGGTCAATCCTAGCCATTGGCGCTAGAAAGGGCAGGGGGAAAAAGATCAACATGTCATGGCTTTGAAACTCGGGAAGTGTAGAGGAAAGGTTGTTTGAACTCGTGAAATCTGAACTTGTGGAATAATATGGACCATTGGATCGAGGAAAGTCATGGACCGTCGATCTGAGGTGAGCGCAGAATTAGAAATCGCGAGAAGGGAGGTGAGTATTCCTTCAACTTCCTGAGACATGAAATCTTGATACTCACCTTTTTGATAAGCGCATGGTCATAGCCGGGGTCACATTGTTGAAGGTTAAGGAGAGGAGTTGGTGCTCGCTAGGCTCTAGTTCACTATTTTAGAAATCGAGAGAAGGGAGGTGAGTATCCTTTCAACTTACCGACACATGAAATCTTGATACGATGAATATTAGATCTGGACCATGGATCTAATAGGGACAAGTGGTAGGGGATCTGATGGTTCGCGGAAGTGAATTTTGGGATCTTTGGGAGCAATCATGGCCATCGGATGCATAGCATATCTGACCATCGATCTGAAGAAGGGAAATTTTGCAATATCGGGTATTGAGAGAGTGTAGTCAAGTGATGCGAAGGCCCGGAAATGAAAAATCATGATCCACCCAGGAGTTGGGCCCATGGTCATGGCCCGAGGTCGCATATAGGACAAATGTGGTGAAGGAGAAGCTGGCACTAGGAGCATTTGGAGCGTGAAGGAAAGAGTGTGAATTTCAAGAGACATGCATCAAAATTTGAAGATGCTCGTCTGAGTTAAAGAGCGATACCATCATGGTTTCAAGGTGTCGAGTTGACTCGAAAGGCCGCTAGCAGTGCATGGTAGATCCCTGGGCATTAAGTCTCATCCTGATCCTGATGAAGGAATTTCATGAAAAAAGGAGTGGTGGTTGAAACCTTGGCTCACTCCATAAATGGAAGGTATGGAAGGTCCGACCGTGGGGACTGAACCGTCAGCCTGTCGTACTCCAGTGAGTAGATTTTCCTGTAATGCCCATGCTGATCTAATCTCGCGTCTGGTAGAAGAATGCCCACACATTCTGATAAAGCATGTGCTGACTAGAATATTTGAATGCAGGGGTCTGATCACGCTCCTAGTAGTTGCAGCAGTTTTGAGTATATATACTCAGTTTTGATTTTTTTTATGGTCGATGGTTGATCTAAGCTCCCATATTGTAATGTTTTAATGAAGCTTTGGTTCTCTAGTTATGTAACTTAATATGATACTTCCTGTTTAATGCAATTCATTTTCTATTTCCATCTTACTTGTGTCTGATATTGAATTTTCATGATCGAAGGATTCACATGGATTGTGGTGACTGTGTTGTAATGAATGTTTGATTGTAGTGAAGTTATAGCATTTTCAGTTTCCTAAAACTTTGAATTCAAGAGGATATTGTTTTCATAATTTGTCCTCCTTAGGCTACTGGAAGACCTGATGTCCAGAGAAAACCTTTACATATTCTCCTCAATTTCTTCCTCCTACTCACCCTTACTACAACTTACTAGCTAAAGTTGATCAAGACCTCATTTTCTTGTGCATACTACCCTAGTTTTCTGAGTTAAAATGATATTCTCTCGATTCTGCCCCATTTGACCTCTTTAAATCCATTAACCGTGACATATAAACTGAGGGGTATTGGGCTTACCTCTGCTGCAATCCAAAGGTGACTTATGGTGCTAATAGGTCCTTCCAAGAACTGTTCCGCTGTGGTGACTACTTATTCTATCTATACACCTTGTCCCTCGATATCTTCTAAAAGTGTGCAGGGTTCATCCTGTACCATCTGGAGTCTATGGGTCACTTCCATGAATCTACTCTAGATGGCATGGACCTGTTGCTGAAATGTGCACTGTTCTTGTGACCTTTTCATCTTCTCAACCATTGAAACCAGTTTTAGCTACGCTTTCACTATCAATGCTTGTTTCTTTTCCTCCTGAAGATGTGTTTCTAATGTTCTTAGTTCTGGGTCCTCTGCAAGGTGCTCATAGGTTTGCACACTTCGGTTACTGATTTTATTGCATTCTAACTCCAATGCCTTGTTTCTTTTGATTGCACTCCAGCTAGTTTCTTCCCTCAAGTCTTGCACTTCCTATTGGCATAGGGGTAGACCCAGGGTTCGACACTACAACAATGCACCAACAAATCCCTAACTACCGACCCTTTAGGAAACACCTGCGAAGCAGATGAAGTCTCACCCAAGGTAGAAGTAGGGGTGGTTGCAAGAATTAGGTGTCTGCAATATTAGTTCAAACACATATATGTGATTATACAACTTACTAGAGAACTTAACATCATTAGTTCCTCAATATACAGTCAATAACCACTTCGCTTATAAGACAAAACTTCATAGCATTCACACTAATCTACAATATTCAAGCACTTAGCATATACAAATGGATCAGAATGAGCATATCAAGCACTAATCATGAATATCTAGATTAGATCTAACACTCCAACATATAATAAGCACCAATCATGAATAGATCTATCTAAACATATCATAGCATTTCTCATATAATATGTAAATAAATCAAGACAAAGAACAAATCACATCACACGGGGTTTATGTGGTTCACCCCCACCTTGGGGTTATGCCTACCAAATATTCTTCTTTATTGTCCTCAATCAATCGGTTACAAGCACAAAGCCTCAAAACCCTTACTCCACATAGGACAAAAGATCTGCGCAGCTGGCTAGATCCTTCTTCCTTGCATTACAACACAAAGCCTTCTACAAGCTTTCACAGGGACTTGCAGTTGACTCTACTAGTCTCACATAGTATGCACAGAGCACTTACAATCTTTTGATCACATAGATATAGCACTTAGCCATTCCTTTATCACTTAGCACACTGGCCTCTATCATATAGATGCACTAATACTTCTATCTAGCCTAGGCATCTATTTATATATTAAAAAATAGGCCTAAACATGGGTAAACCCATGGGCCGACATCCCATTCCTGTTACATATTCCCAAAAACCCAAAAAGGGGCCCAAAAGGGGGCTAAGATCTCGTGATCTCCACTTAAACTTGCACTTCTCCTTTGATAGGCTAGGTCAACATGACCAAGAAACTCCCAAAACTTAGTCAAGGGCCAACAGGCCCCCAAAAATCACCTGTGACTCATCTCGAGTCACTTAGGTCTGAGCAGTTCTACCTCGAACGCCTCGAGCTTGGCTTGAGATTCTTTGACTTGCTTCTTTTTTGTGGCCTCTTGTTCGATGAACTTCTGGATCACTACATCGTTCACTGGTCCTTCTAAGCATTGTTTTTCTATGAGGATGACCTGTTCTAGCTCTGCTCCTTGTCTCTCAACCTCTGTAAATAGCAGGCATGCCTCGTCTTGCATAGGTTGAAGTCGTTGAGTGACTTCCATCACTTTGATTTGAATCATATGGATTTGATGTTGAGTTGTGCATTGTTCTTGAGATCTCTTCATCCTTTCGACATCTGACAGGGACTTTAGCTTCACCTGTAGTGTATCTGTGTTCTGCTTCGCTTCTTGGAGCCACGACTCTAGTGTCTACAATTCTGGATTTTTAGTGAGATTTTCATAGGTCTGGGCACTATGGTTACTGACATGCTTGCACTCCAAGGAAATATATTTTAATCTTTCAACTGCATCATGGGAAGCTGCTTCTCTTTGGTTCCTTATCTCCTGTGGGGTTTCAGGTACTCTGCAGAGCTCTAATTCGGCGATGGATTGTTGTAGCTTCTGGATTACCTCTTCCAATTGTTCCACCTGTTGTGGAACTTGTTCCTTGGTTTGTACTTCAACAAATGTCACAAATCAAACTACTCTGTTGACCCTTTCCTTAACTTCAAGTTGCTCGGTGAGCAATTGTTCCTTGCTTTGTTGTAGCTCTTCTTTTTCTTCATCCCATTTCACTTGTAGAGCGATATTTTCCTTTTCCGCAACACTTCTTTGGTCCTCAAGATCTTTTTGTACTTGCGCTAAAGCTTGGGTTGCTTTTGTTGTCTCTTCCTAGGCTCGTCGAAGGTGAGCTTCAACTGTATTAGCAATGCGATGTAATTGAGCAGGCTCATCACCTGGTTCTGGTGTTCCAACTGTTAGGGGCATAGTGGAGACTGCGCGGCTAGACTGTAGTGCCTGCTGCACTCCTTGGAGTTCATCCTTAATGTGACTGAACACCTCCTCATGCTTAGATTCTTGCTTCTCTACTATTTCCAATGAAGCATCATTCAGTGTTGCGATGATGAAGTCAAATTCATTTGAGGTGAGAGTGGTCTCGAATTTGGTTCTAGTTGCTTTCATTTTCTTCCTCGAAGAAGGTTTTAAAGGGGAAACCTTCCTTTTCTTTGAGGGATCCTCCTCGTCTCTTGGCGGTGTAACCTCACCTTTCTTCTGTTCAAATTTTATGCCATCACCTCCTTTCTCTGTTGAGATGGACGTGGTCTTCACAGATGTGTTGTCTAAATTGTGGACCTCTTCGGTCTTCTTTATCTTGCTAGGTCCGGCTGTATCCAACGCAGTTTTGGGGCTATCAACATCAAACATCTCTACAGGGTCCGTTGGAACAAGGAGGTCCACTGACCATTTCTAGGTAATCTCCTCCAAGTCATATTCCGTTAACTTGTAGTATGACTATAGCTGTTGTTTATTCTCATCAGCGTGCACTGTGATATAGATAAAATGGAGGTCCATGCTAAATTTCATCAAGGGTCTAAACCTGTGAAGTGTGTTCGGGGTTATGCGAGGCATGTCCTGTATGGCTATATTCAACTGGTTGTAATATGTGTGGAAGATGAAATTTGATTGCCACTTCTTGTTCATGTCGCTGGAGTACCACAACGTACTGAACTTCATGGCCAAAGGTTCAAATGGCTCAGTGTCCGAGAAGGTCGCACCTTCCAACATCTCCCATGCGATGAAAGCGATCAGGATAAGAAGCCAACTGAAGTGGAATTTGTATCCCTGATCTTGCGCTTCCTTGCGATTTAGTTCTAGTTGGTTCACAAGGTACTTTGCCTAATTCATCTGCAGTCCCTCCACACACTTCCCTATGAGTTTGACTACAAATCTAGTTACTTGGGTCAGTTGGTTCTTGCAAACTAGCTTGCTTGCGATCAACTGATAGGAAAGGCACACTGCATTGCTCTAGATAGAGGCTACCTTGTAGCCTCGCGTGCCCTTCTCTACATTTCCATAAGTATCCTTTATTCTCTGGGCAAGAGAATTATATATGGTCTTTCTAGGGTAGAAATATTATGGGTTAAGACCTTGCATTCTAATCCCTGTGATCCGATTGATCAAAGTCAGATCCACTGTGATGCAGTGGTTCAACCATAAGTATCCTCCATGATAGCAGGACAACAACAAATTGATGCACGCATTCACTTCTTGATGCCTCCTGAAGTGAGGAATCTTCATTAAATTAAGCAATGTGGATTGCGTGAGGTTCATGGTCCACTATTGGGGAACGATCTTTGAATTATTTCCCTTGGTTCTAGTCAGATACTTGTATGGGGCTAGCATATTGTTTACTTTCCTATCGCCAAGGTTGAAGTCACTAAACTTCAACACTGTGATCTTATCCTGATTTGTGCACACTGCGCCTATCCCCTTCAGAAGGTATGCAGTGACCAATTCATATTCAAAATATCTAGGCACACTGTCTCGATTTATTGTGTTGCTCAGAGGTGGTAGATAAACAGGTAGAATGCTCAGAATCAACTTAGCATTCACAATATCATCTCTATGCTTCGTTCATTTCTTAGCAGCTGGCCAGGATGGTCTGGCTCAAGAAGTGGATGGAGAGGCATGTAGTCCTCTCGTTGAATATTCTTGTACACCTGTAGACACTCCTCTCTCCGACATGAATCTCTCTGTCATCAAGTCGATCAAAAATTCCTTAGCGGCTTTCTTTGTAGCGCTCAATTCTTCCGACATACGCATTCGGGGTAAACAATTCACGGGATATGGGAACAACTCAGACATGGTAATGAGACAAAGAATGAGATAACCATAATCAATGTATAAACTCAGCTTAGGTAGTGGGCTCAAACTCTTGATTGGAAAAAGTTTCCTCGTTGCATGGCGTGACGAGCTAAATAGGTAACTCAACAACGGTTGGCTTGCAACGAATATGATCCTCCATTAAATATTGTTTGATCCATTATGGTATGATCCAATGGTCAAATGATGAACCATTATTGCTATTCTATCCATTTGGAGTGAAAGTCAAATGGATATATCATCCCCAACAACTATATTGCTTCGACATGGTGAAGTTCCATGTGTCGCTATTTTGATATCTCAGCGAAGCTCCAATTTTGCAATTTTTATTTCTACAAGGTCTCCTCTAGAACCTCCTGTAACCTTTTAGTGTTATCCCTCTTCTTTCTTAACTTTCTAGCCTTCTTCCCAGTGAGCTTCGTATCGATAATTCTTTTCTCATTCTAATTCTTTTCTTCTTTGTTCTTAGTTACTTCGCGCTATTGAAATTATTTCCTAGGGTTCCTAGATAATACTTCTTCTTTGTCTTGGATAGGTAATTCAATCTTTTGAGGATCCTCTAGTGTTCTCTTAGCTTCGACATCCAGGTTTCTAGTATTAAATATTTGTGATATTCTCTCATGTTCCTCAATCAAGTGTGTGATCCTTCTGGCCATACAGTATTTTAACTCTTGCTTCTTCTGTTCCAAAACTTCTTCTTCTTCCTTTCATCGGGCTTGGTCTCTATCAATCCAAGGTTTTCCTATTAGCATGGTAAACAGGGCACTGTCTTCAACAAATTTAATAATCTCAAAGTCTTCTTCTGTCGAAGTTCCATTAACAGTCATAAGTATCCAAGTGAGCCTTCCACATAGGGTTACTAGCTTTCCTCTGAATAAAATTATTCCTCCTAGTGAAGGGATCATAACAGGCCTTCCTATATCTTCCCAGGTTCTCTTTGGCATAATATTCACCTGTGTTTCCTCATCCAGAACACAGTCAATGTTGAAATCTCCTATTCTTTCTTCAATGCATTCCTTTTCTTTGAAGATCTCTAATAAGCTAACATGTCAGTGGGCATTCAAGGTTTCTTTCATATATAGAAATGATTTCTCTAATTCTTTTTGAGGTTCGTCTGTAGATTCTAGATCTACCTTAGGGTTTTCTTGATTCAGATTCATTCTTTCAAGCTTAAAAATCATTCCAGGGCAATCCAATACTTCATTGTCTAGAGATTTACAACAAAGGCAACTAGATCTTCCACCAAGACATTCCTTAGCAAGATGTCCTGACCTTCTACAACTGTAACAGAGGGTTAATCCTCTCTTCCTTTTAAATGATCCCCATCTTCTTCTGTACTGCACACTAGGATCATAGGATCTAACCTGGAACAAATTATTTCTAGGATCCTGCATCCATTTGTTAGTCCAGAAATTATTTCTTTTCATAGGCATAACATATCTTTTACTATTCTTATCAGACCTACTCATATCAAATCTTATTTCATATATTAATGACCTAGCTTTCAAACTAGGACAAACTCTATTAAACAAACCTAGATCCATACTCTAGAAACACAATTTTCCACTTATATTACTTCTATAGGGCACAAAGCTTTCATATCTTAAAATTTTTAACTATTCTTATCTTTATCAAAGCACGGAGCTTTCAAATCTTACCTCTTTTAGTAATAAATTTCCACTTTTACCTTTCTTAGAGTGCCAAGCATTCATATCTTGCTTCTTTCCTTCAGATCTGATCTTCTTTTCTTTAGATTAGGATTCTTTATTTTAGATCTGATATTCTTTCTTTAGCATAGATCTTTACACATCAAGTAGAATACTGTGCACTAGGGCACAGATCTACACACAAATCTTTCACAATTTTAGGATGAATCTTTGCACAAAGCTTCTTCTTTCTTAGTTCCCAACAATCATAGTTTCAGGTCATGGCAACAGAGCCATTTGTTGGCACAGGGGCAGATCCAGGGTTCAATGCTACAACAATGCACCAACAAATCCCTAACTATCGGCCCTTTCGACAACATCTACGAAGCAGATGAAGTCTCACTCGAGGTAGAGGTAGGGGTGGTTGCAAGAATCAGGTGTCTGCAACCTTAGCTGGGACACATATCTGTGATTATACAACTTACTAGAGCACTTAACAAAGTTGGTTCCTCAATATATAGTCAATAACCACTTCGCTTATAAGACATAACTTCGCAGCATTCACACTAATATACAGTATTCAAGCACTTAGCATATACAAATGGATCATAATGAGAATATCAAGCACTAAGCATGAATATCTAGATTAGATCTAACACTCCAACATATAATAAGCACCAAGCATGAATATATCTATCTAAACATATCAGAGCATTTCACATATAATATGTAAATACATTAAGACAAAGCACATCAGACAGGGTTTACGTGGTTCACCCCCACCCTGGGGATACATCCACCAACTCTTCTTCTTTATTGTCCTTAGCCAATCGGTTACAATCACAGATCCTCAAAACCATTACTCTGCATAGGACAGAAGATCTGCATAGCTTGCTAGATCCTTCTTCCTTGCGTTACAACACAAAGCCTTCTACAATCTTTCACAGCGACTTGCACTCGATTCTACAAGTCTCACATAGTATGCACATAGCACTTACAATCCTTTGTTCACGTGGATCTATCACTTAGCCATTCCTTTAGCAATTAGCACACCAACCTCTATAACATAGATGCACTACTACTTCTATCTAGCCTGGGCATCTATTTATATATTACAATATAGGCCTAAACATGGGTAAACCCATGGGCCGACATCCCATTCCCATTACATATTCCCAAAAACCCAAAAAGGGGCCCAAAAGGGGGCCAAGATCCCATGATATCTACTTCGAATTTCACTCCTCCTTCAACAGGCTGTCAAAGTCCCAAAATAGGTCAACATGACCAAGAAACTCCCAAAACTTGGTCAAGGGCCAACACTTCCTACAGGGTGCTCCACACTGCTTGCAATTCCAATTCTACTACTCTTGCTTGGAGCTACTAAATGGCTTCAGTGAGCTTCCCCACTTGGCACTCAACTGTCTCTTCTTCCATCTATGCTAATCCTGACATAGAGCAAAGTGATCGAGTGACTGCTTCTATAACTCCAATCTTCTCCATGAGAAGTTGATCTTTCTCTCTCTAGATATGCACTTTGTTCTCTTCAAACTTCGCTTGGACTTCATCTTTCTCTTGCTTGGAAACCTAAATTTTCTCTAGGGCTTCTTCCTTTTCTTACTTCAAGGCCTTTGTGGCATGTTCTTTTTCCTCATGTACCTGATGAAGGTGAGCCTTTATCGTATCTGCTAATCTACGTAGTTGGGTAGGCTCATCTCCTACTTATATAGCCCATGATGAAAATGACGCAGTAGACACTGCACGACTCGAATAGAGATCCTATTGTACCCCTTTGAGATCTACCTCGATCCTATCATACATTGTCTCTTGTTTGGCTCCATTTCATTGCAAAATGTCCTCTGAAGTATATAATACAACTACGATGATGAGATCGATATCATCCACCGTAAGTACAGTCTGTAATTGAGGCTTATTGGCTCATGAATTCTTCCACACAGAGGGTTTCTTTGGAGAAAAAATTATTTTCTTTGATGTCTCAGCCTCTATGAGTGTATCTTTATGTGGTGTCACTTCACCCTATTCCTACTTGTCTTCTTCCCCTTCATCCTCTTTTTGGTCTACTCCGTCATCTCCTCCTCCTTCAGGTGACTCCGACACAGTTTCCTTTGATGCATTCATGCACCTCTTCCTTATTTTTATTCTTGTTGTTGCTGGTTCCATCATATTCTTCTTAGGTGACCATAGGAATTTCGATGATATCGGGGTTGGAGAGCTCCGTCTGCTCGACTAGTATAAGGAATTTAGCCGGCCACTCCTTAGTTATCTCCTCCATGTCTTCATCAGTTAATTTATAGTACGACTGCACCTCCTCCTTGGTTTCATCCCTGCACACAGTGATGTAAATGAAGTTCTTGTCTGTGTGGAACTTCGTGAGTGGCCTGAACCGATGGAGTGTATTAAGAGTCATTTGGGGAAATGACTCAATGGCTCGCATGAGCTGTATATAGTACATGTGGAAGACAACATTTGAATACCACTTCTTCACCATATCACTTGAGTACCACAAGGTAGTGAACCTCGCGACCAGTGGTTCAGACGGCTCAACTTCAGGGAAGGTTGCTCCTTCTGGCATCTCCCAAGTGACAAACGAAATGAGAATCAATAACCAACTGAAGTGAAACTCGTAGCCCTGGTCTTGCGCTTCGTGACAATCTTTCTCCAACTGGTTGATGAGGTAGCTTTCCCAATTCATCTACATCCCTTTGATGCACTTTCCTATGAGGTTGACGATGAATCCCGTGACCTGCGTTGGTCTATTCTTCCTAACAATATTTCCTAATATCAACTGACAAGCTAGGCGCACTGCACCATTTTGGATGGAGGCTACCTTGTAGCCCCGCTTCCCTTTCTCCACATCACCATAGGTGTCCTTTATTCACT
>JZKD02S1789344.1:0-15666 GCA_000966675.3 Picea glauca | reverse complement strand
GTTTTTACCAGGAACACCTTCTTGAGACTTGTCAATAGGACTAGTCAAATACCCTATCTTACACAAGGTGTATCTACAAATTTAAGATGACCCAGAATTTGAAATTTTTACCACAGATACCTTGATCCGTTTGTTAAATATCCTCCAAGCCGTTCCTTCTGAAATGTTGTAGAAAAATAGTTATAGCGAAAATGATAATGTGTCTCAGATGTAGCAGCAAAACCCCAAGACCTTGAGCTCTGATACCATATGTTAAGAACCAAACATTAATATAGCATAGAAAAACCTCAGGAAAAGTACTCAACATATTGAAAAAGAGATAATTTTAGATAATAAGCCTCTTCAAGGGGTCAACCTCCTTTTACCCCACTTAAATGATCAAGTACAAGATGATTCAAAATGAAAATGTCTCGTTGGTATATATTGGAGACTAGGAGGTATAATTACAACTAATGGCCTAAAGTTGACATAAATAAAATAAAATTACTAATATAATATGCCCCAATTAAGGGGTAATGAGCCAATATTAGGGCTTAACAGAAGCATGACAGGAGGAGTTTAACGCACACGCTAACCTCCTGATGTCTTTCGAAGTGCGGTATCTTCATCACATTAAGGATTATTGATCTCACAATGTCCATAGTCCACAACTGGGGGACTATCTTCAGCTTCTTCCTCATTGTCTTTGTTAAGTACTTATATGGTGAGATAATTCCATAATTCTTGTAGTCTCCTAAGTTGAAATCACTGATCTTGAGCATCATAATCTATCCCAACTGTGGTCTAATTGCATGTATCCCCTTCGGGAGGTACGCAGTGATACATGTATAGTAAAAATATCTCGAGACGTTGTCATGACTAACCACGCCAGCTGGAGGTGGGATATAGTCAGGCAAGACCGATGGGATGAGCTTCACATTCACTAGGTCGTCAAAGAGTTTACTTATTTTCTCTGTTGTAGTCCACGATGGCCCAGATCGACGTGTAGTCGACGGGTATGCTTGTAATCCTCTTGTCGATGAGGCCTGTGCTCCTACGAATATGACCTTCTTAGCCATAAGGTCTATTACAATCTCCTCGACATAATTCTCTACTACACTAAGCTCCTCCGACATGCACGCTCTATATCGGATGTCTCAGGTAGGTGGACAAACACTCAAGGTAAACAAATCAGATGGCGAGGTCTCAATAATCACAGCATGATAGAAATCAGTTCTTTATGGGCTTGGATAATCACAATTTTCAAAAGTGTCCCCAGTGAGACATGCGATAGAATAAATAGATAACATCGTAATAGATTCCTCCAATGGGCAGGAATGCCTTAATCAATATGATTCCATCTGTTATGGCATGTTCCCAACAGTCCAATGGCGATATTTCTGAAAATAACTGTCTTTCTAACCATTCTGGAGCGTCATTCTAATGGTAGAGATGCCTCCAAAGGTCATATTACTTCGTCGTGGCGAAGTGCCAATCTGTGCTATTTTGATATTTCGGAGAGGTTCAAGTTCTACAAGCCTTTCATCTACGAAGTCCTCTCTGGAATCTCCTGTAATTTTTCTATCTTTACTTTCTTCTTACTGATCTTTTTGTCTTTCGTTCTTGTGATCTTCATCTCTAGATTCCTCTTTCCATTATTGTTCTTATCTTTTCTTAGCATAGTAACTTCGCACTGTTGGGGGTATTTTACAGGGTTCAAGGGTAATACTTCTTCTCTTGTTGTTTCTGGAGTAGGTGATCTTCTTTTCTGCATGGCTAAGTCCTTTAAGCCTTCATGCATTCTTTAAACTTCGACATCTAGGTCTCTATCCCTTAGTAGCTTTGACTTGTCCTCATGTTCTTCTATTAAGTGCACTATTCTTCTGGCCATCGAATCCATTAGTTCTTTCTTTTTCTGTTCTATAGCTTCCTCTTCTTCTTTCCTTCATATCTGATCTCTCTATATACAAGTTCTTCCTAACAAAAGTGAAAAAGGAGCACTATTCTCAAAAAAACTAATGACCTCAAATTCTTCTTCTGTTAATGTTCCATGAGAACTCATAGGTACTTGCATAAGTATTCTACATAGGGTTATCATCTTTCCTTTAAAAAATCCTATTCCTCCCAATGAAGGAATCATAACAGGATTTCCCAAAATTTCCCAAGTACTTTCTGGCATAATTTTCACCTGTGTTTCTGCATCTAATACACAGTTTATGTCAAAGTCTCCTATTATTGTTTCTATGCACTACTTCTCTTTTAAGATATCTGGTAAACTAATGTCTCTGTGATCATTCAGTGTTTCTTTCATCTGTAATAATATAGCCTCTAATTCTTTATGGTTTTTTAGTATATTCTTAGTCTCTTGACCTTCTTCATGGTTTTCTTGTCTCATATTCATCCTTTCAACTTCAACAATCATTTTAGGACAATCCAAATCTTCATGACCAACATCTTTATAGAAAAGACAAATATGACCTATACCATGGAATTCCTTATCAATATGTCCCGGTCTTCTGCAACTATAACATAGAGTCAATCTCCTCTTTCTCTTAAACGATGCCCAACCTTTCCTGTACTCCACATTGGGATCACATTGATGGACCTACAAAAAATTATTTCTAGGATCCTACATCCACTTGTTAGTCCAAAAATTCTTTCTGTTCATAGAAACAATGTATCTTTCATTAATTTTATCAGATATATTCATATCAAATCTTCTTTCTTCTAGTTGTGCCCTAGTTTTCAGACTAGTACGAAATCTATCAAACACACCTACATCCATTCTTTTGAAAAAAAAAATTCCACTTATCTTACCTTTATCAGAGCACAAAGATTTTAAAATATTACCTATTTTCTTCATATCCAACTCCTTTCTTAGAACAAAGCTTCGCAATTCAAGTAGAATATTGTGCACTATAGCAAGAGATCTACACACAGAGTTTTTTTTGTTTTTTTTTTGTTTTTTTTTGTTTTTTTTTTTTTTTTTCAGTTCCTAGCAATCATAGTTTTAGGTCCCGACAACAGAACCATTTGTTGTCATAGGGACAGATCCAGGTTTCAACGCTTCAACAATGCACCAACAAAACCCTAACTATTGGCCCATTCGGCAACACATGCGAAGCAGATGAAGTCTCACTCGAGGTAGAGGCAGTGGGGGTTGTAGGAATCAAGTGTCTACAACCTAGCTCAGACACAGATTTGTGATTACAATACTTAACTGAGCACTTAGAAATTAACATTCATTAGTCTTTGACCCTTATTCATATCACTGGAAAAAACCCTTATTACATAACAACGCAGTATTTATCAAGATCTAAATATATCTAACCATTCGACACATAACATCAAAGTAGATCTAGTATTCATTCACATGTAAGGCACTAAGCTACTACATGAGATGCATTTAAGATACATAAAGATTAAAAAACTAAGCATAAATCACATCAATAACATATCATCCACATCGCACAAAGAAACGACGACACAGGATATATGTGGTTCACCCCCAGGGTGGGGCTACGTCCACCAACTCTTCTTCTTCTTCTTTATTAGCTTCTTCCAATATTCTTACATGCACAAAGCCACAAAGCCAACTCTGCATAGGACAAGAGATCTGCGCACACCTCACCATATCCTCCTTCCCCGAGTTAGGTCAAAGAACAAATCCTTTACATAGTCTGTGCACAAAGCACTATGAATCACTTGCACTTAGCTCTACAAGTCTCAACATACAATATGCACAAAGCCGATTACAAATACTTACACTAAGCCACACACATCCACTACTACATATTACATTTCTTAGATCCCTATTTATACATTACAAAAGAGGCCTAAGCATGGGTAAACCCATGGGTCGACATCCCATACCCATTACATAAACCCTAAACCCAAAAATCCTATAAAAGGGGGTGAGATCCCATGATCTCCGCTTCTCCTAGGCTCTATGTCTTTGACCAGCCTGTCAAAGTCCCAAAAGTGGTCAAACACGACCAAGGTTCTCCAAAACTTGGTTGAGGGCCAACAAAATCCATAGTGAATTCCTTGAGAAAATGGAGAGACTACCTCATGGGGAAATTTTTTGAGCTGAGGATAGACCATAATGGTTTGCAATATTTATTTGATCAACCAACTCTAAATGCTAGGCAAAGCAGATGGTTAGAATTTCTAAGTGAATATGACTTTGATATAAAGAATATCAAGGGGAAAGAGAACAAAGTGATTGATGCACTGAATAGAAGAGTGCATGAATTGAATGCTACAACCATTATCATGTACCAATCATATTTGAAAGACATAATTATAGAGGCTGCCAAATCAGATTTGCAATACAAGGAATTAGTGGCAAAATTACAACAAGGTAATTTGTAGTAGAAAATTGAAGAATATAAGCTAGATAATGATGAAGTTCTGAACTACAGGGGCATAATTTATGTACCAAATTACCATTAATTGAAAAATATGATATTGAGATAAATGCATAATGTACTTTATGTTGGATACCCAGGTTATCAAAAATCCATTGCAGCTGTCAAGAGCCAATATTATTGGCCAGGAATGAAGAAACAAATTGTTGATTTTATTGCCAAATGTTTGGAATGTCAAAAGGTAAAAGATAAGCATAGACACCCAACTAGTTTTCTACAACCATTACACATTCCTGAATGGAAATGGGAATTTGTAACAATGTATTTCATCACCAAACTTCCCAGAACAAACAAGCAACATGATTCTATCATGGTAGTGGTGGATAAGCTTACTAAAGCTGCCCATTTTATTCTAGTAAATCTCACTCACAGGGAAACCAACACTGTTGATGTTTATATGAGGGAAATTGCTTGATTACATGGCATACCCAAGATAATTGTGTCTGACAGAGATCCAAAATTTACCTCAAAATTTTGGAAAGGATTATTTAATGGATTTTGAACAAATTTGAGTTTTAGTACAACTTATCATCTAGAATCAGATGGGAAAATAGAGAGGGTGAATCAAGTGATTAAGGATATGTTGAGGATGTATGTGATGGATAAACCATCAAAATGGGAAGACTACCTACACATAGTAGAGTTTTATTATAACAATGGGTACCAAACATCTCTAAATATGATCCCATTTGAGACACTTTATGGAAGAAAGTGCAAGACACTGGTAAGTTGGGATAACCCAACAGATAGAGCAGTGGTTGGGCCAGATTTACTCAGGGAAATGGATGAGAAAATTTTGAAAATAAAACAAAATTTAAAGGCTGCCCAAGATAGGCAAAAAAGCTATGTTGATAAGGGAAGAACTCATAGGGAATTTAAATTTGGGGACCATGTATTCTTGAAAGGGAAGGCCAACAAAAGTTCCCTGAAGTTGGGAAATTGTTCAAAGTTGGTAGCTCGCTATTGTGGGCCGTTTGAAATCCTAGAGAGGATTGGTCCAGTGGCTTGTATGATTTCATTTCCTGCATCTATGTCTATTCATAATGTATTCCATGTATCATTACTCAAGAAATATATACATGATGCTAATCATGTTATTGATTGGAATGTGATTTAGGTGGAGCAAGAAGGAGCTTTCCAAGTGCATCCGGTATGCATTATGGAACATAAAATAAAACAACTCTAGAATCGATCCATAGGGATTGTAAAGGTCCAATGGACCTGGTACGGTCTTGAGGATGCTACTTGGGAGCATGAGGATGCAATGCGGGAAGAATACCCACATATTTTTGAGGATTTTTGAAAGTTTTGTTGTATATGTGTACATAATGCACTAAAGACAGTGCATAAATAAGGGGATGGGATTGTAATAACCCTAGGACAAACCCAATTGTAAATGTAAATACAAATGTATGTAAGTTGGTGAGTTGTTTGACATCATTTTTGTATGCATCTTCCATGTATAATGCGCTCATGCACTGCGCAGTAAAATGATGAAGTGTGTAGGTTCCAGGATACAATGCGCAACAACTTAAGTGCGCATGATTTTGAGGCCAGGGAGACTTTGTGTATATTTTTTGTTTTGTAGGTTGGTGAGCTAGTTATTATAAGCTAGGAGGATTATGTTCTGAATTAGGACAGAGAGACTAGATGCTAAAGGCCAGTGTGCCTATTTTTGTATATGTCTTATCATTAATATAAAATACATCGTTGTTCGTAGACCGACCATGATAAAAGAGTATGGGGAGATAAAATCCACTAGTTAGGGAAAGGGGGAGATAAAAGTTAAGGAAAAGGGGATAAGCTAGGGAGATTAAGCCAAAAAGGAATATTATATTAATATTTATTAAAGTATAAAGTATGGATAATTATTTTATCCTAAGTTCTAAGCATGGGGACAAGTGGGCCAAAGTAGTTCCCAACATGAAAAGTGTCAAGTTAGGGACATGCATTCATATATTTTGGACTTAGTTCATTTTGGGGGCCATTCATCCATTCATGAAATCATCCAGTCATCCATTCAACCATTCTAGGATCATTCACTCACTCAGTCAGTTGGCCTCCATACCTTCTTGTCACTATATTTGAACCTGTATCTGTACCCATACCTATTTGTGTATTTGGTTATCTTGGGAGATGAACTGAAGAAGTGGGTTGTTAGGCCCATGGGATATTGAAGAGGCAGGTTTTTAGGCCTGTGATAAATCTCTCTGGGTGAGAGAATTTCTAAGAATTGATTTATGACGGTGTTAAACTACAACTACATGGATATGAGACTTCCTGTCCGACCTATTGTTGAAGCCTGGAAAGGAAGTGGGGTAGTCGGGGGATTGTTGAGTAGAGAAGGGGAACACTTCCTGGGGTGGGACAAGCATGTGGGGAATGAGGGATTCTAGGATGTTAGTTTGAGTTGGCACCTGTGACAGAGTCTTTCCTGTTGTCTGAGATAGTCAACCTGGTTAGGAATCCCTTTACCTGGGTCGAGTTTAGTCCCATCTTGGGGGTGACCCAATGTTGAGAGTGATGAGCAGTGTGGTATAAGGCTGGGAGGTTTGTGGAAGGTCTGCACATAGTTGGTGATATTCTTACTAAGATAAGTGTCAATTGTGTGTTAATTTATATGTTGTAGTATTATTTATGTGTTATATTTATGGACAATTCATGTCTATGCTGCATGTATATGCTTACTTCCATTTTTGTATGAATTTGTGCATTTACAGTATGTATTTTTCTGTTTACATTGTATTTATAAATTTCCACAAGAACTCTGTGTGTATATGTTTTAATTTCATGTAGTTCAAAAAACAATTATGTGGCATAGCTCAGTTGGATGCTGGGTATGTTACAGTATGTTGAGCAGAGAATGAAAGTGTTTTCTAGAGTATCATGGCCTGACATGGGTGGTCAGGGATGTTACAATGGCTTCGACCCATGGACGAGGTGAATTTTTTTAAAACTGATGGTAGTTTTGACTACTGTGCGATAAGCCCATAACACAGAAAACAACATATGATGCCAATTGGTCTTATGTTTGTTGACAGTACATTGTAGCATGGTTTTGAGGACTTTGTTGACAACCTCAACCTTTCCGTTGGAATGAGGGTAGTATGGGGAGGAAAACTCATGGGAGAATCCTGAGAGTTCCAAAAAGATATCATTCTCAAAGTGTTTACCGTGATGAGACACTAACTATAGTGGGACTCTGAACCAGGTAATGATGTGTTCGTTTTGTCACTTGGGTGAGAAAAACAACAACACTTGCATGTCTAGATGAGCCTGCTAGACAAGACATAAGTTTTGTGAGTGGGTTAGATAAGCCAAAAACATGTGAAAACAAATAAATGAACTAAAACAACTAAGAAACAAATGTTAGAAAGAATGAGAAACTTATAACCATGAAAATCAAACAATGACCAACATAATGCTACCAATGGATCAATAGATTAGTAGGAAAAACACCATAGAGAAAGTTTAGGGACTTATGAGTCCCCTCTTCCTCCTTGGGAGTGCTCTTGAGTTCCCTAATTGAGAGCTCTTCATACAATGGAAGAAATGGAAAATGGTGAAGAATGATAATGCCTATTCACTCAAGAGGTGAGTGGAATGGCCTATTGCAATGGTTCTTGAAGGATTCCAAGAGAAAAGAGGATTACCAAGGAAGAATTCTTACATCATAACAATACTTTAAAGATCTTGGTTTCTTAGCACACCCATGGTTGTTATTTATAACATTCATACATGGAAAAATGTAATTGGTTCATAGTGTAAACAAGGGGCCTTTTAGAGAACCCTCTATCCCTTTACCAACCCCCAAGATAGATTTTGCTTAGATATGAGTGTCAAATCATGTTGGGGGTCGGACTAGAAGTGGTTGAGGGGCTGCCAAGATCCATAAATGCATCATTCATAGAAGTGCGCATATTTTCTCGTACAAAATCATGCATTTTATGCATTGTACGCTCTAAGGGTTGTGTTGGTCTGCACATACTACACACTATGCATGTTCTTCCTTTGATGAATCTGCGCATTTCAATTTTTGACCCAATTGTATAGTTTTTTTCCTTTTGAGTGCCTTTTGGTGCTATAGGTGGACTAATTGTTGATGGAATTGATGTGTTTCTTTAACCATTTGCGTACAATGTTACAGACGATTTTTCAGTGATAACACATAGGTTCACATATTTACCCCAATTACTTAGTTGATGGGTGTCGAGAAAACACATCAACATCTGGCTCCAACTGTGAGATAAACCCCCTGTGGGTTGCTAAGAATATAGAATCTTGGTATACTTGTCTTCTCCATTGGGCTATGGATTCATCTTCAAAATAAAATCTTGTAATTCCTCATCCATTGGGCCATGGAGTCATCTTCAAACATTATCTCCATCTAACAATTACTTTATTATGAAAAATTTTGACTCAAGAAACCAAATATGTACAAACAATATCTACCTATCTTGACCTACTTGGAGGAAAGGGACACTTTTCTAGTGTAATTATATTTACAATGGATCCATTCAAGCATCCAACTGATCTATGAAATGAACTCTAAAATTGAGGAACATATCGAGGTTTCTATCAAGGAGTCAAAAGAATGCCCAAAGTGTACTAAAGTAAAAATGATCCAAATGTGCCAAAAATATGATTGCATTCCTTGGCCAACAATGCTTTGGAACCATGATTCAATAAAATCAACTCTCAGTTTCTCATGCATGCTGCAATATTTGGTTGGATGAGAAGTTTCCCATTTGAAAATAATTTCATTTTTCTCCTTATCCCTAACCACATCAAAGATTCTTGATTCATTGGCAATTTCTGGAAAGCATTCTTCCTTCATGTAATGACAATCTTTCCCATCATTGTTCTCAAGATTAATTTCTTCCATCAATTCTTCTTATTGCCAATGTTCTTGTGACTTTTTATCATTACAATGCGACCATTTCAAACTTGTTGCAACATTTTTCCCATGATCATATTGAACGAAATCTTCATGTGCATCTAGTGAAGGTTCATTACATCCATCCCTAAAGTCATTGTGATCATTTCCATATTTTGGTAGCTCGGAGGTACTTCTACATTGGAGGCACCCGGCATGTAGAAGTGACTGAGCATATTTCTCTCTAGTGACTTTATGAAGTGATTTCATAAAGTCAAGTTGAGCCTTTTAATATTTAATGGGTAAAAGTGACTTTATGAAAAGTGGGTCACTTAAGTGATTTATCTGAACTCAACAAAATATTAAGTTGTGATCGTTTATCTCAAGGGATAGTGAAGAGTGACTCAAGGGAGACCAAGGGTTAGAGGATTTACTCATTAATGAGTAATAAAAGGAACACTAGAGAAGATATGGGACACAGCTTTGGAGAGGAGATCTTGAGAGCAATGTGCAGAGTGACACACATTCCAAGAGAATTCCAATAGAGTGTTGAGCTAAAGGAGAAAGGAAAAGGACAAAAAGAGAAGGGGCTCACTTTACAGGAGGGAGAAAGGACATGCACCTCAAGACAAGTACAACAATGAATGTGTGTCCGTACAACTGAGAAAGGAGAAATATAGTATGGAATTGAAGAGGTTTGTACAACTATGACTGCACATAAATTGAGGCTATAGATGGAACATATTTCTAGGTGCTGAGGTTGTTAAGCTTTGTTCCACAAGAATGTTGTTACTATGTATGAATACTGAGGAATTTCTACTAATGTTGAAAACCATACAGTAGAGACTATATTGTTGATTATTGGCATAGTTTTTGAGATAGATTGTCGTTGTTGATAATGTGTGTTTTTAACACAAATATATGTGTTTGTGGGAACGTAAGTTCAAAAATGTAATTAATGTTGTATAATACTACCATTGTAAACTCAAAAATTTATCCTATGAAGCTCAATAAAGAAGACTCTCTTGGACAAGTTTTCCCAAGTTAGTTTTTTCGAGGGGCATTGCCCAGAAATTCAATGTGTCAAATGTGGTGAATGTGTTGTTGTTAATTTATATTTTCACTACTATATTTTTAGATTTCTTAGTATCTTGTATTTCTACTGATAGTTACAATAAATTCATGAGGTTTTGTTTCTTTATTGTTGAATAACTATAGGAGGTTGAAATATAGTGTTGGATAAGTGTTTGAGATAAGTTTTCAACATGGTATCAAAGAAGGATCTTTGAGGTTCAACATACAAGAGATTTGGCACTTGATTTGTAGTGAGTACAAAGGGTTTTTGCTTGGAAGAAGGAAGGGAAAGCAGAAGTCTCTTGGTGATATGCCAAGAGAAAAGTAAAATTGGTGAGATGCCAAGGTTGAGATCTTTGGTGAGATGTTGAGATTATAATATTTGGTGAGATGTTGAGATTAGAATATTTGGTGAGATTCCAAGATCAAGGCTTGGATCAAGAAGAAATTTGATTCAAGGATCTCTCATATAGGTGGAGAAGGACTTTAGATATCATGCAGAATAGAGAGTATAGGAAACCTCAAGTTGGCTTCAGAGGGAGTTTGGAGTTGAGTTATAGAGGGATTCTAGAGTTTGGATCTAGTGGGTGCTTGGAGTCTGAGTGAGATAGTAGTGAAGCTTCAAACAAAGGAAACTAGATAGGTATTCAAATTAAATATCAACAAAGGTAGTTGGAGATGTGTCAAGTTCATACGGAGCATAGGCTTCCAGTACAATGGGAGTGGTAAAAACAATAGAGGACATGATGAGATTGGAGACAAATTCTAGTGGAGGTACCAAAACTACCTCCCTCACTAAGAGGGAGTGTTAGATTTTGGTATCTTGGAAGTACTTATACATTGGAGGCACCTGACATGTAGAAGTGACTGAGCATATTTCTCTCTAGTGAATTTATGAAGTGATTTCATAAATTGACTTTATAAAGTGATTTTATAAAGTCAAGTTGAGCCTTTTAATATTTAATGGGTAAAAGTGACTTTATGAAAAGTGGGTCACTTAAGTGATTTAAGTGAACTCAATGAAATATTAAGTAGTGACCGTTGATATCAACAGAAGGTGAAGAGTCACTCAAGGGAGACCAAGCGTTAGAGGATTTACCCATTAATGAGTAATAAAAGGAACACTAGAGAAGATATGGGACACACCTTTTGGGAGGAGAACTTGAGAGGAATGTGAAGAGTGACTCACATTCTAATATAATTCCAAGAGAGTGTTGAGATGAAGGAGAAAGGAGAAGGACAACAAGAGAAGGGGTGAAATTTCCAAGAGGGAGAGAGGGAATTCACCCCAAGCTAAGTACACCATTGAATGTTGTTCTGTACAGATGAGAAAGAAGCAATACAATACAGATTTGAAGAAGGCCATACAAATATGAATGCACACAAATTGAGGTTGTAGATGGCACAGATTTCTAGGCGCTGAGGTTACTAAGTCTTGGTCCATAAGAGTGTTTTTATTATGTACAAATGATGAGGAATTTCTATAGATGTTGAAGACCATACACTAGAGACTATATTGTTGATTATTGGCACAATTTTTGAGGTAGATTTCGGTTGATGATAATGTGGGATTTTAGCATAGAAATATATGTGTTTGTGGGCATAGTTTGTAAGTTCATCACTGAAATTAATGTTGTATAATACTATTGTTGTAAAATCAGAATTTCTCTTGTGAAGCTCAATAAAGAAGACTATGTTGGACATGTTTTCCCATGTTGGGTTTTTCTAGAGGCATTGCCCATAAATTCAATGTGTCAAATGTGGTGAATGTGTTGTTGTTCATTTATATTTATGCTGCTATATTTTCAGATTTCTTAGTGTCTTGTATTTCTTCTCATAGTTATAGTAAATGCATGAGGTTTCATTGCTTTATTGTTGAATACCTATAGGAGGTTGAAATCTAGTGTCGGATAAGTGTTTGAGATCATTTTTCAACAATCATTACTATCAAATAGACCATGTGAGAGGTCAAAATATCCCTCCCATGGAGCATGTGGAAGAGAGTATTTTTATTGAATTGAGACATTAGAGATCTCATTTTCATCTTCAGGAAAAAAATCTGATGCAACAAAAATTTCACATCTTTCATTAGATTTTTGTTCTAAATCCTTTCCTCCATTGTATTGGAACAATATTAGGAAGTTTAAGAGATTAACACTAGTCTCATGAATATTTATTTCAATGACTTGAGATCACTTCATTAACTTTTTCCAGCTGCACTTTTCCTTCTTTCTTCAATAAAAATATTAGATTCACAGACAAGACATTTTCATAATAACTAAAAATGATGACATCATTTGTAAATATTTCTTGAGGAAATTCATGATGGAATTTCATTAATATGAAAGTGAAATATTTGACTATCTCTTCCTCATTCATATGGATTTAAACCAACCTCAAGAAAAGATAATATGGATATTTCCTTGGGAAATATTTCTTGACAAATAAATTTTCCAATACATCCCAACTAGTGATGGTTCCAGGAAGCAATGAATAAAACCACTTACTAGCATTTCCTTTTAGAGTTAAGATAAACAATTAGCATGAAACATCATCTTTATCCACATTATAAATATCACAAGCACTATCAAAATTAACCAAATTCTTCTCTTCATCCTCTGAAGTATTTCCTAAGAACATGGGAAACTTGTCCATGGAAATATTTGGCAAGGGATAAACTTCTCCTTCCTAATTGAGTGAACTTATGTGAAAGTGTTTCTTTATTTGGGTACCTTCTCCATTTGTTATAACTTGAACACATTTTGTTGGGATTTGTGGGGAAGGAAAAATATCATCACAACATGAAAGAAAATTCTCAGAGGAGTCATAATATAGATCTTCTTGAAATTCTAGAATATTTTTTATGACGTCACCAGGGAATATTTCTTCAAATTATGGAATCTTAATGATGGATTCACCGAGTAACTCATCCTCCCAAATCTTCAATGGTTCTTTGGTTTTGGAAAATTTGGCATAATTTGATTGTTCTTGAAACTTCAATAACATGCTTTCAAGGCCATTTAATGCTCCTTGAATAAGGTTTTCAAGAACCCAATTAATCTTAAAACAATCTGCTAGATATTTTTCCAAGACTTGAACATACATATTCTAGTTTTCCAATAATATATGATCCTAAAAGGTATCATATTTCTTGAAAATTAATTGTTCCCCAACGGATTCACTAAAATTTTTGATCTTAAAGACTGTGTTATGGTCTTTAAGTCAACCTCGTAAGTATAAAATACCCTTGCATTTTTAAAGAGGTGGTAGTCCTATATATTTGTATGAAATATGTATTTGATGTTCTTGAACCAGGATTCCAAATGAGAGAATTCTAAACAAAACCTCAAATTATTTATTTCTTTAGTTTTGATATAAAATTGTTCTTGATAACCAAATTTATCCCTGAGTGTGACATTTGCCTGGAAATGAACCAAGTAGTTTCTTAAGAATAAAAATATAAGAACGGATTCAATATCAAAATAAATATGTGATCAGATTCATTATAACATCCATATGATACATATGCAAGGGGAAGATACATATGCAAGTAAAAGAGGAGTGAAGTGGGGTTGATCACTTCAGGGAACTTTAGATGATTTTTCATCTAACACTAAAATAAATGTGATGAGAACACTCCAAAAATATCATACTTATAAATCTCAAAGTATGAGAAATCATTAAAGTTATGCCCCAAAATATTTCTCTTTGGAGTTCAATACATAAAATAAATTTCACATTACAAAGTATTTCAGTAGACCAATTGACTAATGCTCATAAATAAATCCTGCCAAATGCAAGAACTAAACCTCCATGAATATATTAGACAACTCTATATTACATTATCAGTTATATATATGGATGTAAAACTCTCTTATTGATATTTTAGGAAGATTCTTGGAATAATAAAATAAAAACATTGAAAAAATTGGCTTTATGCTCAATCTCATGCATACAAACACAAATCCCTGAGAGAAATCGAGTAACAGAAAAATACGCAAGAAGATCGAGATCTATATTTTCAGATGATAAATTTTGTTGCATAATGAAGGTTGAAAAATATTATTCTGATGATCCAACCTCTCCTTTTAGGATGCTCCCCCCTTTTAAATCTTCTCCCAATGCTTCTTTGAAATGCTTTTCCCTAGCAGTTAGGGTTTTCTGTTCTTTTGGAAGTTTCCCATGTGTTTCCTCTTTTTGGAATATAGAGTAGATACTGTAAATCAATGATTGATTAAAAACTTATTAATGAATTAGGTGATTTAAAGTCATGCCTTCAAAATTTGAAGTTGACTATGTAAAACAAAAGTGTTTTGTATTTTTATTTTATGAGCATGATAAGTGACTTCTCAGCCATGGAAACCATTCTATAATTAATATTCATTATTAAATATTTCCAAAAACTTGTCTTGAGTGGAATTTGGAGTTTTTATATCAAATTATGGCCTTGGGGAGTCAAAGTTCCAAATAGCTTCCCCAGGAATCCATGAAAAGAGATATGACTTTATTTTAATTTATATAATGTTATGGCCAAATTCATCCATTTAAACCTATCCCATTGTCTTCCTCTTCAAATTACCTTTCCAATGAGGTATGTTTTTCCCAAAACGGACTTCTAGATCAAGATTTATGAGCTTCCGAAGATGGAGGCTCAACCATTGTCGATTTTTTTTGTGGGAAAATATTGTCCCTTGATTTGGTTTCACCATTTATTAATCCCACATGCATTGTGGGAGGTGAATAATTAGTGTTTATAATGAACATGCCTCCCTTATCATTCACATGTGAAATAAAGGAACTTGTGGAAGCCTTAGTGAAGCTCTTGTTCCTTAGAAACATTCATGCCTTGGTAATATTTTGGTCACCCAATCATTTTCCAATCATTTCTTAGTCACTTCTCATTCAACTTGTGAATGCTTGACATGTCATTTCCATGTGTCACCCAGGGGTAGGTCCACCTCACTGCCATGTTTCACCCATGTATAGGTCGACATCATTGCCATGCGTCCCAATATAGTAGGTCCATGAAGAAGGGGAAGAAACTTAGGATATTAAATAATAATAAACAAAATTAAAATGAAGGGTTTGTGGAGTTATGGGAACACAGAGGTAAAGGAGGAAGGTGAGGGGATAAAAATTGGTAAAAATGACTAAGTATGAGGTGAAAAAAAGGGAACAAAGAGTGCATAAAAGGAGGTAGGTGAGGAGATAAAAATTAGTAAAAATGACTAAGTATGAGGTGAAAAAAGGGTAATGGAGAGTGCATTATGGTGAAAAGGAGGAAGGTGAGGGGATAAAAATTGGTAA
>JZKD02S1789333.1:45218-60920 GCA_000966675.3 Picea glauca | reverse complement strand
CATTTTGAAGACGGCGAATGCGTTCAGAAGGTTGCCATTGCGAGAAGACGGGGTCGGGAATAGCGGAGCCGCGGGCATCGGGGCGCCTGTGCGTGAAACCAGAGTCGTTGCAATTGCCATCTTCCCGGGGATTCGAACCTCGCCTATTCGAATTTCCAAAGCTGGGACCGTAATCTTTATTGTTTTCGAAGCTCTTACCTACGCTGTGATTGTAATACCCATCCGCTAGCCTGTGGGCGCCTAGATCAGCAGCTCTACCGAAGTTACCGAAAGCGGAAGAAGAAGAGATAAGACTTCTGTAATGCAGTACAACAGGATCCGAGGTGACAATCCGGGTCCGTACCAGCCATTCAAAGCGAGCTACCGCGGAGAGGAAACGAGAAGATCAGATATAGATTCGATATTTATGAAAGCAGTAACAATTGGCCTGGGAAGAAGCGAAGCCGGCAATAAGACTTCAAACTTCCCAGCCAATCAAATTGTGACAAATCCATAAAAATTTTATTAAAAAAATTATGTATTTAAATTTTTTAAGGTAAACATTAGCATTTTTTCAGAAATTTTTAAGTCAACCTTCAACTTATTGAAAGTCAGCGATGAACTCATCGCTATAGTCCATGCCCTTGGCCTTCCGGCAGGGACTAAAAAGAAGCCGAGCATATTAATAATTGTAAAATCAAAGTGCTTTTAATTATCCTCTAACTGAAGACGTGTTTCAAAATTTAAAAAAATTGTCAAACGTTATCTTGAAGTTTACACTTTACCATAACATTCTATATTAAAAAAAAACAATTATTTCGAGGGTGTATATTTCACTTTTATCTTTAATACATTTTGTTTTGTTGGTGTGATGGAGATATACACTATATCATTTTTTATGTTTTTCAAGTCATACAAGTTATGTTGTAGTTTAAATGTTTTACGTTTTGGGTTTTTTTCAGGAATATTTATCAGAAATCTAGTAAAAAATGATTGTATATGTAAATGTGAGTGGTTAATTCTGTGTAATTCAAGTGTCTTAGGAGTTTTTCAGCAGTGTTGTCTAAACATTCGATTTTTTGAATTTTTTTCACCGGTATCCGATGAAACAAATCTTGGTGAAATCTCCATTTTATGTTGTTTAAATTGCATTTTTGAATGCATAAATGGATTCAACACCCTATAAAACTTATAGGGCACTTGAATTATATAGTCCCAATCACTCAAATATGGAGTTCCAACAATTTTTGCTCAGATTTCAGTAAAAATTAATCAGAAAATATATCGAACGTTTAGACTATACGTTTTTCAACATATTAAATCCATATCCGCATTAAAAATACAATTTAAATAACAAAAAATTATAATTTCGTACAGATTTATATCACCAAATTTCGACAAAAAAAACTAAAACATAAAACAGTTAAACAATCCCTAAGTTATAATTTTTATATTAATTTATACATTGTATGTCTACAAGATGCATCATCTCACATACAAGTCAGACTAATTTCAATAGTATTGTCATGTTGGCATTATAATGCTTGCACATATTAATGTATAGCTCTGTTATAGCCAATTTTACTTCCATTACTTAAATGTTCACACATTCTTTCATACAATGGACGAGATTTATCCTCCTCCGAGATATATATATTTGAGCTTCAAAATAAGGAATTTCATATCAAAAAAATTGAATTGAATTTAGATAGCTATGTGTCACTTTTGTATAGTTAATGTAACTAATATATTATTTTTAATTTAATATATTTTAATCATGATTGTTGCATTACTTACCTTTGTGGTTTTTAGGAATTTTATTACTTTTAAATCATTCATATTTTTACAAAATTAGATGTTTTTTTTTTTTTTTTTGGGTAGGTGTGTGTTATATTTATTTTGTAGTGTTTTAGAATAACATTCACAATTATAATATTTCTTTTTCTTGTAACTTAGTGAGTAAGTTTGATCCTACCAAATACACTAATTTAAAGTAGAACTTGTTTTGAAGTTTTTAGTTCTAGTATTGCTAAAATATGAGTCTAGATTTTCTTTATAAATAAATAAAATCTCCTTCCTTTTATTTTACATTAGTTATGTGATTAATATAAACCTTAATACGCCCTCGGGGGGCAGTTCAATTGGCAAGTGCCGTGAAAATGAAGTTTCATGAGGTTTCGAGTTCAACTTCCCCCGACTTACCTTGTGTGTCGCGTAAGGGGCATCGTGGGCACACCTGAAGGTTATAGTGGTAGCGGTTGGATAACAAGGCCACGTGTAACGCGACCACGTGCCCAACTAGTAGTTGATTCCTCCAGACATAATATATATATATATATATATAAATCTTAATACGCCTGCAGGGGTGTAGACCGATTGGCAAGTGTCATGTAAATGGAAGGAAATATGTAAAGGAGGTCTCAAGTTCGATTCTCACCCCGATTTACTTGTGCTCCATGCTTGCGGGTTGTGTGGCGCACTTGGGGTTATAGTGGTAGCAGACGGGTATCGACCACGTGTCACGCGAGTACGAGAACCGTGAGTTGTCGATTCCCGTAATAAATATATATATATATATAAACCTTAATACACCATAATCATGTTGACAAAAGATTATTCAATGTTTAATAACAATTTTTATTAAAAGACATCCAAACATACTACAATTTCTACCAACTAATTTAATTCTTCATACCTAATATGACACTCCACTGATTAACAATCTATCTAAAATTTACAATGCATATATTTGTGTTTTATATATTTAAAATTTTATTTAATGTATATATATATATAATAAAAATTGCATTACCTTAAATGTTTTTGCATATCAGTGCACATGGCTAAACTTGCCCCCTGTTCTGCCTTACATATGGAAACCAGAACATGTGGTCGTCGAGAGAAAATATTCATGCTTTTGTTAATGTTTGAGAAAAATTAGAAAACAAAACAAGTCCTAAACATCGATGAAACTATGGTTGCTTTGAACAATGAAGCAAAACAACAAAAAATAAAACTAAACACTAGGCGAACACGTGGTGTCGTCGTCACTAGGAGGTTGTGGCCGCACATGAGAAAACACATACGATTGGCAGCAGGTCGGGCATCTACGCTTGACAGGCTCGCCTGAAAGAGAGTCAAATAGAGCATCCAGGCGATGACAGATGATATTCTGATAGTGAATTTGATCGGTCGCGTCCCTTCTCATGTCGAAGATGAGTTGTAGGTGTTCTTCTGAGAAACATTAAGTGTTGGGTGCCTCTGGCACAAAGTCCACAGTAGGTTGAGGCTCACCGACAGGTTGAGCTGTTGTCAGAATTCGTTCATCATACCAAGCTTGAGGGGTCTCTTTCTCAACCAGACAATTTTCCATATCTGAAGCGGGGCCGACTCCCTAAGAGTGTTCTCCGGAATTGTGAGGAGGAGCTTGAAGGTCTGAGGAAGAGAGAAAGAGAGAATATGGGGGTACTTGAGGGGGAACCAGAGGGATTTCTTCCTCGACATAAGCCATGGCACTATCATCTTCCATCCAGTTTTGATCAGAAGATGGGGAAATCTCCAAGAAAGGACCAGCAGGGCCCGCGTTAGAGAGGGGAGGCAGAATTAGAGCAGAGGAGGAGCCAGGACGACAAATTCTAGCCACAAAATTGTAGTAAGTTGGCCCACGTTTCAGTTTGCCTCTCTCACGCAACATTGGAATTGCAGGAGCGATAATGACAACCAGAAGGGGAGGAAGCCACATGAGGGATACAAAACTAGGAGTGGAGGAGAAAACTAGAAAAATGGCAATAGTTATGCCATACCTCGATAAAAACAGTTGAGTTGATAGTGAAAAGCGCCACAAAGACCGATTTGACAGCGCTCAACCACCTTGTACCTTCTCGGTGAGACCTCGGCCTTTGTTGTGTGTGAACCATTAAAACTTTTGAATTATTCATGTGCACTACCATCCTCCTCGATTGAATGTTGCTCATGTTGAATAGACATAGAGGAAGGGTGGCGGTGGGGAGTATTAGCTGCCCATGACGCATGTGTGTCTATTGTCACCCCATCCAGGGGTTATTTAATGCATATATTTATGTTATATTTAAAAAAAAAAAATTACTTTATTCTTAAAGAAATTTGTTTTCTTTTTCTCATCATTACTTCTATTTTTTTTTTTAATATTTGTTTTCCATATAAACAATGATAACAATAACATGCATATAATGGAAATTTCATATTTTTCTCATAACAAGATTATTTTCCTATGCTAGCCTTCACTACCTACTTCTAATTAACAATCATTCTTACAAAAAATTACCTAACTACTAATCCCACTGATATTCAGTGTCACACTTAAGCATAATCATTAACAATAATAATTCTAATGGACCTTGAGACTTATGCTTATTTGGGAACTAGTTGTGTTTATTAGTCCCTGCCCTTTGGGCTAGGGACTATTAGTAATCAATTTTCTGTTTTTGCAATATTTTGACACGGAAACCAAGGTGTATAACCAAAATTTTACACTTAAATGACATGGAACACTTTTCATCAAGATGTAGAATACTTACACCATTTTCTTTTAACCAATCCAAAGATTTGAGGTCTTATTTGGCCTCAAATCAAGGCAAGATTGTCTTAAAACTTAGGAAAAGGATAACATATTTTCCCAACATTGTGATACATTGCGATGAGGTAGATTAATGCTAGACTTGATTCTAGAATTAATTCACTAACATTGAATTTTTGTATGGGCTAATCCCATGTTTATGGGATAACCATGGTATAGCCATTTGTTATGTGTCCACTTGTGGAGGCCAACTCTCATGCAAGATCCGTGTCCAACTGTGGAGGCCAACTCCCATGCAAGATTTTGTGACCAGCAACGGGTCTATCATGGGTGGATGGACCAATTCCAAATTGATAGCAATGGACCTCCCAGTCTGGTTCTGTAATGGATGAATGAAGATTCTAGATTTCTTACATCCCTTGGATTGATTCTAGATTTCATGCATCCCTTCCGGTTACCTATCATAGAAGTATCTTCCCCTAGCCTATGCAGTTACAAGTATGTAGGTCCATCAAATCTAGGTGTGGGTGCATGTGCATATGTTGCATTTGTCTTCATTAACCTGCAAAACATTTTGAGGTTCAATTTTAACTATATAGTGAAAGAATCATCTCAATGCATTTGCATTTACTTATTACCACGTGTTTGCATTTACCTCTTTACATATTCATTTTTTAATCGCGGGAAATGACCAAAAAAATATAATCGAGTTTACCCGATGATGTCCAGGTTGCAAGGAAGCAAGGATCAATCCTCTAGGGGCACCTCCTTTGCTCATGTAACAACCCTAAGTAATTAATTAATTGTCCTGAATTAATAATTGTTTAATGTATATTAGTTAATTAATTAATTGTCCTTATTTAATAATTGTTTAATGTATATTAGTTAGTTAATTAATTAACTGATTAAATATTTGGTTAATGAATTTGAGTTTAATAAATTTTAATTTATTAAATGAAAACTTAACGTATCGAATGAGGGAACCATTTAAGAGAAAAGGGATAAGGTGGTTGGCATTGAATGGAGGGATAAGGTGGGTGAGTCTTAATGAAAGGGAGAAGGCGGTGAATGAGAGAGGGGGGAAAGGAGGATATGAGGGGGGAAAACACTCGGGAGAGGGGGACTTTGGGGGGAGAGCATTATTTTGATTTTGGGAGACTGTATTGGAGCATTTTATTTTGTGGGAGATTGGAAGACTATATTATTGGTTTTTGGCTGGAGAAGTTGGTTGTAGGACTGTTACAGGGGGGCACCTATTGCTGGGAGTTTTGGGCTCCGGGGCCAAGAATCCTTACGGAATCCTGGAGCTAGGGAGTTGGAGAGGCTCTGTTCCTAGCTGGCTAGGAGGTTAGTCGGTTTTGGGCAAAGCATCAGGCAGAGCTGGAGAACTGCAGTAGCATCAGTTAGAGGTATGTATTCTCATCATTATGTTGTTTTAAGTGGTTTATTGTCATGCTGAGTATGCTGAATATATGGTTTATTATGATGTTGAATATGATTTTTTTTTAATTATGTTGAATAATGAATGGTTAACCAGTTAGAATAACATTTCTCTATTTTAATTTTTTGTTTTATAAGGCTCTGTTGGAAGAGACCTTATAGCCCAATCCGCTTCGGCCCCGGATCACCCAGCTAGTTGTTCGGTGTTTCATTCGAGAAGAATGCCTGATAATGATAGAGATCCCGACCGAATGGATGTCCCTATGAAGTGAGGATCACTCTTATTAATCGAGAGAGGGAATAAGTTGAGTGGTCTAGTTCGATTCTCCTTCAATAGACTAAGGGGTCTCTTGCCTAACCCTTTCTGACTGTACAAATGGAAAGCATCTTTTGAACAATAGGGGAAGGGGCCTATGTATTTGCATTACCTTAAAACTAGAAGGGAGGGGGCGTTGGATTTGAGGCCATCTATGCTTCTATTCTAACCTCTTTGTTGAACATCACCAACTGCTTTCATTAGATAAACTAAGTCAAAGCCAATACTTGGATCGACAAGTGCTTTAACTTGATCCATTCAATATGTGGGTTCAATGCCAGCAATAATATTACCTTCTATGCTTAGGTCTTCGCTTTAGAGTTCTACACTTGTTGATTCACATGTTAATAGGTCTGTCGTTTGGATTGTAGTATACGATAGATTCACCACTAGCAGATGATCGCCTTGGACAAGATTTCGATGGTGGATGGCTTTGTTCATGTCTTAAGCGATTATACTAAGGTCGAAGAATGGTGGGAACTAGCTAAAGATAAGAAGTAGAGGCAAAGGCAGAGCCAAGGTAAAGACTTATGTAGTTGATCTTCCGTTCTAGTCACAGAACAATCAGTTTGAGTGCCAAAGACCATAGTTCCACCAGCATCTGAAATAGATGGAGAGCCAATCCCGACTATTATCGGCCTTTGTGCACTTTGCTAAAGGTAGGAACAATAGCTCTTTTATTTGTCCTTGGCCCAAGCAAGACGGAACACAAGCTCTGTGTCCTTGGCTTGCTCTCCTATGGTTGTTGCTTTCCCAGGAAACCCTAGATTTATGGGATTGGCATGGAAAAGCTACAAACAAACTACTTCGACTTCCGAGCATTATATTGAATTGATGGTATCCCAGCTGTTTGCATGAACTACTATCATTCTGCTTTCAGCTTAACAAGGCTTATAATTGAACCCAACTACCTTGGTCATGTCGTGTTCCAGAACCTTGTTTAATGCTTCCACACGTCGTGCTCCAAAACCCTTCAATGCTTCCATGACTTGTACTTGATCTATTATGAGATTTATAATGTTGGAGTCAAGTATGAAACATTAAGATATCATGACGATTTATGGAGATTCATAGTTTTGCATAGATCATTGATGAATGTATCCAAGGTTGCCTAAGAATGTGCATCGATGGCTCCAATGCAATAATCTCCATCTTTTGGCTATACTCGAACCTACACCGATACCTGTCATGAATTACATAAAACCTGTGTCTCAATCGATTTCATCTCCCAAGCATGTATTTATTTCATCTCCCAAGCATGTATTTGAGCTTGAGGCACGTATTCATTTACACGTTTCGAGGCAAGTATTCATATACACGTTTCAAATAGACGTGGGTTTCAAACATACACGGTTTCAATTCATATTTGTCCATCTAGCAACACATATTCATATACATGTTTCGGGGCATGTACTCATATACACGTTTCAACTATAATTTTGAATGTGTCTTGCAATGTGGTTCTACCCTTGGCTGCTAGGAGCATGACTTCCTTTTGAACTCGTGTGTTTCAATATGTTATAGCCAAAGTTTTATATTTTGGGTTTGGAGTTTGTTTAGACACAACGCTTTTATATGGTTTGTAAATATTGTACGTTATTTTATTAGTGTTGTTAGTGCTAGTTATATATCAGACAATGCATTAAGGAACCCATAAAAAAGTCTTATTTCTTCCTTGTTAAGAGGCAATTCCAACACCATTTCCATTTAGCTAATAACCACGCAAAAAACATCGTTTACATATCATTGATTTTATTGAGTCGTTTTACATATAACTGATTTAATTGAAACGACATAACTGATTTAATTGAAAAGACAAATGCAATATTTGTCTTTGTGCAGACCATGGAACGATGACATACATGAGACATTACCAATGATGTTAAATTGAAGATCACATTACCAATGCAAGGTTTCATGCTATACTTAAGATTATAGCACGACGTTGAAGTCAATATCACATTATCATACTTTTTATAATTATTGACACTGTAGCAATATTGCATGTCTCTACTTTTCATACCTTTTATTTACAAGCAACTATGTCTATTTGAAAATTTCATCAGTGGCCTATACTCCATTGTGCTTTAAAATTCTCATTCATGGCTTATACTCCATTGTGCTTTAAGAATATCTCTGCATTTCTTAGGTATGTATTAGCACCAATAGAAGTTCTTAGCTACATATTAGCACCAATAGTGGTAAAGACAAGAGCATATAAATAAACTGGAGTAGTCCCATATTGACCAGCTTCCTTTGCTACCTCTACAAGTGGATCTATAACCGGGTCTCGATCTTCTTTTGTTTATACAAGATCTGTTGGTAGGGACTTGTTGCCCTTTACAACTTGTCTTGTTTGGTATGAGTTGGTGTATAATTGAATCACAATGTTCGTGAACATCAAGTTTTTGTGTTTTTTAATAAGTGCTTGTGTTGTAAGAGTAGTATAATAAAATTGATTTTTATATTTTTGTATAATAAGGGCAGACGATAGAATTCGTCAATCGTGGTTTAGATAATAAGAAAGAAGCCATGTTGCAAATTGTATTTTGTTAAAATTTAATGTGTAAATAATAAGAGTGCACTGGGAGATTCTTGAGTAGGCCTATGTTCCTATCTAACAACATCATGCTTTTTCAACTTAATGGTTTGACAGTAATAGTGGATGTAGTGTAAATAATGGGTGTGCATTGGGAGATACCCAAATAGCCTTATATTACTATCAAACAACATCATGCTTTGCCAATTCAATAGCTTGACACTAATAGTGGATACTAAAATGAGTTGTAGTCAACCAACAAGAATCAATTTTAAGTCATACTCTGGGATAGAAAAGGTGGTAGCGACCCTTAATTGTATTGTTACCTAGTCCCCAAAGATGTGTTAAGAAAATCCTTCCCTCTAGATCAACTTAAATAATATTGTCACGTTTGACACAACACCTATTGTAGCTTAATTACATTGCATGCGCGCAATTACCATTAACACTAAATTAATAACAATATATTTAATAAGTCATTAAATGTATTGGTCATGAGAAATATGATGAAGGAGTGATGAAATATGAGCAAACGCCAGCTAGGCTAGATGATGACATTGAGTTGGTTGACTACAGTGAGGATCCTACCAAAGGATTGAGAATTTTTTAGTATTATGGTACTTGCAATCTTGTGGAGGGGGATCTAGTGATCCCTGATTTTTCACCAAATGGATTTGACAAGGGTTCATCCTCTTCGATTTTGGGAAAATTTGGTCTGGAGGAAAAAGTGGATAGATAGGATTTCTCCTCATTGGTGTTAAGTGATGACAGCGAGGGTAAGGCTATCAATCTAGAGGGTGTGAAGTGGTGTTTCATCACGTGGCTTAGTGAAAAGGTGGGGGGCATACAACATGTATCTTTCATTACTCCAACTTGGAAAAAGACCTAGATCCTTCTATCTATTTACATGGTGAAGTGGGTTCGACAATTTTGTGAATTGAGGATTCTGCTAATTTTAGGCTTGATTGCGGTGAGGCAATGACTACTTTGGAGATGGACTCAGTGAAAAGAGGAGGTTTTGTGGGTCAAGCTCTTGATTTTGAGTGATTGGCAATCTCTTGTCCTTTTAATCATAAATCTCCTATCGAAGGCCATAGGTTCAGATATAGGAAGTTGTAGAGATTGATAAAAATGCATGACTTGATGGTTAAGATGGTCACTGGTGAGGATATTTGTGTTTGTGAGATTATGGAATACGCTAGTGAAACCTTAATAGGAAGGTTTTATGGTATTCAAATTGCAGAAGGTACTTTCAATTATTGGCTCAAGATGCATTGAGCTCCTATAATTCACGATGCACCCATCTTTCATATCATGACTAGAGGTTGGTTAGGGTTTATCTTATGGTCAAATGGGGATGCCAAATTTTTTTTGGGTGGAAAGTGGATTTTGGGTACATATTTCCTAAATTCGAAGCCTTGGCATCCATGTTTCAATATTAGGAGGGAGGTTTAATGAAGGGTTCTAGTCTGGGTGAATATCTTAGGTTTTCCTCTCAAGCTTTGGTATGACAAATTCTTATGGGACTTGGGCAATCTCCTACGCAAGACAATCTTTGTAGATTCCTCATACAAAAATATTTTCCTCCACTCGTTTGCAAGGGTTTTAGTGGACACAAATTTCAAAGAAGGGTTGGTGAAGAGCATTGATATTAAAGCGGGGAAAAAGGTTTTTACACAAACTCTAGATTACACTAATGTTCCTTTTTATGCATGAGATGTCAGATCTACAGTTGTATGGTAGCAGATTTTCCAAAGCCTTTTCTGAAGAAAGTATGGAGAAGGAAGCAATCATATACTTCTCTCAAGAAGATCACAAAGACTATTTCCTTAGTTGTCTCGGATAAGGTGACCTCAATGGGTGAGAAGGTACAATAAGTGTTAATTGAGAAGGCTATCAAATCTCTAGAGCGAGGTTTTTTGTTTGTGGTTGATCCAGATCACTTCAGTGGAAGTTTTGGAATCTTAGTTTCGTTAGGGTTGGATGACAACCTATAACCAATTCCTTTAGAGAGGTTGATTGTAACAACCAAGTTTTGATCCCCAATGTAGCATTGTATATTTGTAAGTATTATGAATGGTCGGTGACCAAGCGATGTAATATGTAAACATTGTACAATGAAAATGATAAAATGAAATACATTGCCAGTTGTAGATGGGTAAGGACTAGAGTAATGGGGGGGATATGATTCCATAAGAGAGGGGGCTTAATGGGTTTTTAATGGGTTTTCATATGCCTTGAATATTAAGCCATCTTCATTAATCGGTTTGTAATTTAGCCATTTATCCCTTTGACTTATTAAGGACTCAAATCATTAAATTCATGTAAGAGGTTGAGTGAGGAAGCTATCGCACTTAGTTATGACAACATGGGTTGAGTGTAATCACCTTTGGGGGGCAAGTAAGACTCAAGTAAGCATGGGAAAGGAGGAAAATTTGAATGGGAAACAAGAGAAGTGTTTATAGTTAGTCGGCAGTGAGAAAAACCAGAGCTAAGTGTTGAAAAAGAGTGGCAAACCATAGTGGGTATTGAAGATAGCTTGCTAAAGTTGGAAAATATACTGAGAATGAGACTGTTATGCATGTGAGGGATTTTCTGTTGAGACAAAAATTACCCAAGAGAAAGGGAGCTTGTTGTGTGAGCACTCTTGTTGCAGCTAGATTTCTTGGAGCCTCTAATAGAGAGATTCCTAGCCGGTCTATGTTGGAGCCCCGGAAGGGATGGAGATTGTTCGAGGGATTGTGGTGCAAAGAAGGAAATCTCATTCCCTGGGTTGTGCAGACTAATGGGGAAGAGAGTTGGGTGGTTGGAATTGATGTAGGAGTCATGTCACTACATTTTTAATGAGTTTGGAATTGTTAGAGTGGAATGTAGAAACCCATAGGAGCTTGTTTGTCCTTGTGGACTCATATACCTAGTTGGAGTCCTATTCTTGCGCATGGATAATTGGAAAATCGAATAAGTCCCAAATCCTTGTGGAATGAAGAATGCGAGATAAATGTCATGCAGAAGTAGGATTCATATTCCTCCATGTGGATAATTGGAAAATCGACTAAGTCACAAACTCTTGCGGAGTGCATAATGTGAAATGCGAATGCAGGTACATTTTTCCTACGCGTGAGAGTTGGAAAATCGACTAAGTCCCAAAGCTTGTGGAATGCAGGATGCAAGATGCGGATGACATGTGGGTGCAAGTGCACCTTTCCTCCGCGTGAGATTTGGAAAATCAGTTAAGCCCTGAAGCTTGTGGAATGTGGGATCTGGGACATAGATGACATGCGAGTGTGGGTGCACTTTTCCTTCACATGAGAGTTGGAAAATAGACTAAGTCCCAAAAAGGTGCGGAATGTGGATGCAGAAGAACATGCGGGTGCACTAACCCTTTGCATGGGTATACCTCCACAATGGCATAAAAAGGAAAGAAAGAAAGAAAGAAGAGTAAGGAAGAAGATAAGAGAAAGGAAACGAGAAAGATGGACAATTTACAAAAAAAGTTTGGAGACAAAAACTTGTTTTGGCCATAACAAGAGCAGAAAAACTCAGAATCAGATGAAATTTAAGGGGTATGTTCGAAGTGAAAAGGGATACAAGAATGCTAGTGAGGGCCATTGGTTAATTCTGCTTCCATTTTCTGAAAAGCACAAAATAATTGGTTTTAAAGATCTAGGTATGGGTCGTGCTCAGTGACCGGAGCCCAGATTAAGGTGATTTTTTTACATGGAGTCCAAAAAGCAGGCATGAATATACCCATTTCGGCTTCTGGAAAAATTCAAAAGGAGGTGGTGTGGAGTTTCCGAAATAGGGAAAATAACATTATTCTCGGGCACTTTTTTGAAATTTATGAAATCGTTCGAGGGGTAAAAGGGACCCCAGATCAACAATCCAAAAAAAATTATTCAGTCAAAATTTTACCTCCTCAACAATCCGAACAACTTTGACTTGAGGAAGTTTTTCCCAGTTTTGCTCCTTTTGGGATATAGACAATTTTGGCTGAAAATTCTAAGTCTAGAGAAAATGTAAAAGTGCAAAGTCGTTAATTCCATATTCATATAGAATTTGACTGGAGCATCATATTTCAAATATGATTTTTTTTGTGTGTTCACAATCATAAAGCCTACTTGTGCCCAATATAATTTTTCTTGATTCCTGATAAATTTTCTATTATAGATGGTAGAAGATTATCCATCAGCTAAATTGCACTGGTTAGAACAATGCATAATTGAGTAGAAATGGAAAATTTAGAAAGTTATAAATTTTAGCCTAGAACTCATAATGAGGCATGAGTATAGTTGTTGGAAAGTTGATTTAGAAGAGATTATGTCTAAATGATCAGAATTTAGATTAGTGTATCTATTATCTCCATAAAATCAAATGGAGGATGACCTGTAACCTAATTAATGAAATAGTTTACAATATGCATAATTTTAACAGTAATTGTTGCATGCACATTTTTGCAAAACTAGAGGTATAGGAAAAACATAATTGGTTCCTACATGAGAACTAGAGATAGAAAGGATTCCCAAGGATCTTACAACCATGAGGATGAAATCATAGGTTTACATATCAACCTAGGAAATGTATAGATCGAGTCTAATGGACATAGAAGAAAAGTAGAGCCTATGGAGTTGGTTGAGACTAGGAGAATCCTGCAGAAAGAAGTGTAGAGTTATAGATAAGACAATGAAAGGATGATAAGAGCTCATGAGGAGCTACTACAAAGTCCTAATATGTTGTAGAGACAATTCAATAAATATTTTGACACAAAACAAGCAGCAAGTGCTAATAAAGTGGAAGCATCCAAATATCATGATAGGAGGGATAACCACAGGGGATCTATGAAATTAAGGAGTGTTATTAGACATCATCATTCACCAAGACACTCAACTAGAAGAGAATATGCATGTTCAGGGTCAAAGAGCAGCCCAAGTGTGTCCCCTGTCAGAAACTAGATAAGAAGGTCTGAGGTAAATGATTTGCAGGGAGAGCTTAGGAAGATTAAGCCTCCTACTTTTAATGGTGATCATATTAAAGATGAATATGTAGAAGCCTGGTTGTTGGGAATGAGAAAATATTTCCAATTGCACAATTATTCATCAAATGTAGATTTCAGAATTTCAACCTACCCTCTTTAAGGGAAAACATCAATGTGGTGGGACCAACTCAAGCAGGTTAAGCACATTGATGAGAAGAGGATCTCATGGAAACAATTCAAAAGGTATTTTTAGAGGAAATACTTGTCAGAACATTATTATGACAAGAAGATGAAAGGGTTCTTTGAACTCAAGCTTGGAAGCATGACAATGGATGAGTATGAGAGGAGGTTCCTTGAATTGTTGAGGTATGTTGGCTTCATAAGGGATGAGAAGGTTAAAATCCAAAGATTTCTAACTGGGCTACCTTCTTTCTATAACGATACAATTCAGTTTGATGAACCTAAGACACTAGAAGAATCCATAAGAAAATAAAAGTATATTTATGAGTAGAATAATAAGGGAAGACCAACTTTTCAAAAAGCTTGGGGTGAAAAAAAGAAAGGAACGATGGATTGGAGGAAGAAAGGATTCAAGCCACCTTTCTTCAGGAACAATTAACAGTCATATAGGCAAGGGAAGCAAGCACAAACTGAACCCACTATGATATATTCCTTGCGGAAAAGGCCAAGACAACAACCTATAAAGTGTTGGGGGTGTTAGGGAGACCACATGTTTAAGGATTTTCCTCATAAAGGAGATATGATGAGGACCATGCATAACCTTCAAGAAGTTGATACAGTGGAGGAAATGGGTGAGAGCGTGCCAAGGATTTATGCAGCCTTGAACAATAGACAAGCAAACTATCAAACACACATGATTGAGGTGGAAGGTAAGATTGATAATCATCCCATAGCTATTTTTATTGATCATGGAGCTAGCCATAACTATATAGATCCTAATGTAGTTGACATATTTAAATTGAAGAGATGTAAGCATGAAAAGTCTTGGTTCTTTCAACTAGCCACTGGAACCAAGAGAATAATCAATGATCTTGTTAAAGATTCCCAATGAACATGAATGGAGTCAACACTGAGATTGATTTAAACATCATATCACTTGGGTCATATGACTGCTTGATTGGCATGGATTGGTTGGAAAAGCATCATGTTGTCCTAGATTGCTACAACAAGGCTTTCACATGCCTTGATGAGGAAGGGAATTCAAGGGCAGATCAAGGTATTCCAAGGCCTATATTTTTCAGAGAGATTTTAGCATTGCCACTAAAAAGAAATTTTAGAAAAGGGTGCCATATTGTTACCCATGATTTTGGTCATCATGATGGTGTATTGATGATGGTGTACTCAGGCTCCTCATAAGAACATTCTCCTGAGAAAACCAACATTCATCTCTTCCTAGAAAACTTACTTTTGAAGAGAGTTCGCAGGTTGCTAATATACCAAGGTGCGAGAATGGCCCATTCTCGCAGGCTGCCTTAAGCTAGGGTGCAAACTTCTCGCACTGTGCTACATAGATAGGGTGTGAACCTTCTCTAAAGCTTGGAAAAAGATAAATTCTCGATGGTTCTAGAAGGGGATCTTCTAGAAGAATGGGTTGGCATTCGAATGGTTATCCTTGTACTGGATTCCCTGATATTGTGGGATCATTCTTATCCAAGTAACCATCTCATTCTCTCCTATATATTGATGGAATTCTCATGGAAAAGGTTAAGTAAGATTCATTGGAGAATTGGTAAAAGGATTGTGTGAAGGACTTAGCTTGAACAAGAACTTGGAGACTCTAGCAAGTCTATCAAGAGGATTTGATCTTCTTCATGCAAGGATTGAGCAAGTGTGTGTGTTGGAGCCAAGAGCCATCGAAAGGAAGCTTGCGACATCAAGGC
>JZKD02S1789333.1:7785-24553 GCA_000966675.3 Picea glauca | reverse complement strand
CATGGGAAAAACCAAGTTATAGTTTTATTTATTTTACAACAATAAAAGTACTTGCAATAATAATAAAAATTACAACTAACCACACCACCCCCTTCCCCAACATACACTAAAACCAAAATTAGGGTTTTAATGGAGGAGACAAATGGGAAAAATAGGTTCTATTGCCATAATTAATCATGGATATAAAAATTATTCTCAAATTGTTGGGATAGTTTTATGTGATAATTTTTTTTTAAGGTTGTTCTTGATTTATAAAAGAGGTTAGCTCCCTAATTTTTAAAAGATGGGATTATTAATGCTATAATTTCATCTTTTAAAAATTAGGGATAGGAAACTTAAATCCAATTTATTTATTAAATTTATAATAAATCATTTTTGAGGGCTAATAGTTCGAATAGTTGAAAGGTAGGTCTTGCACTCTCTCCCCTTGGTTTCAAATTTCCAATAAGATATTTGACATGTTATGATAAGGCTAAAAGGGTTGACATCCCCAAGAGTGGGACACCTCACAGATGTATCTCTGGATATCTTAGCCCTTACTAAGTTATAAATTATTGGTATATATAACTTGCAGGATGTTGAATACACTCTTGGATTATAATGACAACAAATCAATTTGATCCTAAATCTAATCCAAATTACTTTGATGAATTACTAATTCCCATAAAAAAATTTTTACAACCAACTATTAGTCACACAATCATCCACTCAACTTATTTGCAAATGAAAATGTCCATAACCTAACCCTATGGAGTATGGTTGAGCTTAACTATGTAAGCATTAGCCTACATAAATACCATGTACAATTCAAGGCTTAAAAGCGTCCATAATAAAAACTGAACTTGAGACCTTTACTGCCAACCACATAAATGGAATCTTCTCCCCGACCAAATGGGACCCACTGTGAGGTGAAGAATCAACGTTTTGCCTCTTTAAGCAATGGTTGCTAATAAGCAATCATGAAATTGTCTATTCTCCCAACGGTTCGAAAAAGTATTAAATTTTATTGAAATGAACATGACTTATATTGACATTAACTTGCAAAATCCTTACGCCCATGTGATACATATATTTTTAAGTTTGAATCTTAAATTATTCAACCTCCACATGGCTTTGAACGAACTACCATTCTAATTTTCTTAAAACATAAATTAAAAAAATTAAAATTCTAAATTTGCAAAATCCTTACGTCCATGTGATACATATATTTTAAAATTTGAATCTTAAATTATTCAATCTCCACATGGCTTTGAACGAACTACCATTCTAATTTTCTTAAAACATAAATTAAAAAAAAAAATTAAAATTAAAATTCTAAATGTATTTATTTAACTAGTTGGTTTTTAATTATTATTATTTATTACGAATGATTTTTTTTTTTTATTAAAGTAACATTGTAGTTAAATTCTAACAAAACAAATACAAAGTATGAGGAGGTTCATAGTAAAAAAATGTTGAACAACTTTTCAAAATTTTAATGCTTCTTTTATGCACTAAATGTAAAACTCTATATTTACCACTAACTAACTATTATAGAAGTGTAATGTTATATAAATTGTCCCAACAAAAAACAACTTTCCTAAACATTGCTTATTCCAAAGATTGATTGACGTCATGCCTATTGTATGTTTCCAAATTGTTTCCAACTTTAGATAATTCGGTAATTGAATATTGTTTAATTGCTTAAGTTTACATATGTTGTAGTGCCCCTTCCTCATTTTTCATAAGATTTTCCACTTCAAAAAAACCAACAAAGCCAAATGGAGAAATTACTTATTGATTCCCCTCAATAACAAACACTTTCTCAAGTTTTAACTTTTAAACCACTATTTATCAAGTTCTAACTTTTAAACCTTTGTTTGTATCATGTTCATTTTGTTTGTTATTTCTTCAATCCTTTGAGTATCATCTTTTGAGTTGATTTCAAATTACCTTTGTTGATTTTTCACTGACTCTATTTAGAGATTTATTTCAATTAAATGCCTTTACATTGCATAGGCTTCCATTGTAATCCTCCTCTCTCAATCTTTCCTTCATCCTCCCCATTTTCAAACATAGAAAGAAAAACAAATTTATACCTCTTCGATGCACCTCTCACATTGCCTAATACCCTTACATAATTCAAAACTCTTGTAAACAATATGACCTTTTATATAACCATGAAAATTTGACATTTTTTTTTCGAATATTTGTTAGGCAGCGGAAGCAAAACATAGCATAAAACCAAAGCATAAACAAGCTAGATTAAACATGCATCAAACCAAGAACAACAAACACACAATTGACACAGTGATTTATGTGGAAACCCAATGAGGGAAAAAAACACGGGCAATGATAGTCAGTATTCTTATTATTCAAGGGAGAATTACAATAGCCAACCCAAGCATAAAACCATCATCTCCTCTCATACACACAACACCTCAATATTGCGTCTTGCTCTCACACACTCACTACACATTGCACACACACCTCTATGGGTATGCTCGTATATATAACATCTATCACTCAATTACACAATATGATCATGAATAAATCACATAGTTACACGAACAGTTCATAAATAGACTGCATGCATGTGCATTAACATAGTTGCATGCATGTGCATGTGACCGCATGAGGAAATTCGTTGTCATGTTTCCAACAATCTCCACCTTGACAACAATTTACCCGATATATCATGCCCTTAATTAATTCAACACCTTTTATGCAAGCCAAGAGAAGCCAAACACCATCACAACTCCACAACTTCTCTGACAATACCGTTACATGAACATGCCCGCACGATTCACTCCAGCATGGACCATTATGTCTCCATCAGCAACATGTCTAATAAATCGATGCACTTGTCCAAATCTCGTGAATCATAACCACGAACCAAATCATTGCAACCATTGTAGGTGATACTTGTGCTTTTGTGTTTGAAGCACCCATTTCCATGCTCTTCACCTGGTTTTTCCATGTGTCTACTAACACCACCAACTACATGTGAAATGTTGACCATTTCTGCATCACAATCATCAAACTTCCTACTAGCATATAATACTCGAGACATATAACCCTTTTCTTCATCATCAATTAGGACATAAACCTGAAGAGAACTTATAATGGAAAGCCAAATGGATTTTACCAGTTTCACATTATTCATACTGAATTTCTTGAGTATCTTCACCACATACTTCTGTTGTGATAACCAAGCTTACCATATTTCCTGTCTCTGTGTATTTCCATGCCCAAGATTTATTTTGTTGCTCCCAAATCCTTCATAACAATCGTCCTAACCAACTAAGCCAACTTGTTGACCTCAACCATGCTTGTGCTTGCAACAAGCATAACATATAACACCAAGATAATGAATATACCATAAACACAATGGTTATACTCACTTCTTGTAAAATTTGGCTCACCATGAAGGAATTAAACATCTTGTACCATTTGCCTAGCATGCTTTAGGCCATACAATGATTTTTGAGTTTGCAAACAAATCTTTTGTTGTGATTATGAACTAACCATTTTGGTTGTTCTATATACATCCCCTTATCCAAAAACCACCATGTAAAACAGTTTTAACATTTAGTTGTACTATCACAACTAGTGCTAACACAACATGAATATAAATAAGCGTTTAACAACTGGTGAGAGACTTTCATGTAAATCAATACCTTCCAAATATCTTTCTGCTACCAGCCATGCTTTGAACCTTTCATATTTTACTATGTTTGATTTTATAAAAGGAGATTCATCAAACACTACATCTTTGTCCATGATAATTATGTGGGTAGTAGGATCCCACAGTCTGCACCCCTTAACATCATCACCATATCAAAGATCTACCTGTTTGATCTGGGTCCTACTTAGAAAGATGATAAAAAACCATAAGCATCACAATCGAATAATTTCACATTTGAGTAATTACTATATGACTTGTTCATACCTCTTCCTGAATCTTCCTGTCTTTTGCAACTGATGGTGACCGAGTTACTAGATAACACAACCGCTTTTGTCCACAACTATTGTTGCAACTTGGCATTACTGAACATGCTTATTTGATCCCAACTTCCTTTCAATACTTTCCAAGTTCCATGGATATGAACTTACCTTCATCATATATTCCCAAACACTTGATTGTCCTGCCAATACATCAACCTTTCTACGACCCACCTTTCTAAACTAGACACACTGCTCCACCTTGAACTTTGCATTCGACCAACCTTGATCAGGTCCGACCAAGCCAGCCAAGTAAGCCTTCACCGCTTACCTCCAAGCCCATTTACAATGGAGTTCACCAAGCCTTTTATAGGCTTCATTACATGCAATTCATGGATACCCAAAAAACATGGACCCGAAAAACCACATGCTTTGACCTAAAAACATATTTAACTCATTAACTCTTTCACCGAGTTAAGGCTAACCCAACATGCATGCCCCCCCACATATTCAATCTACATCTATAATTTTCATAGGTGACCCGATAAACCAGGTGTACACATGCCTATCTAGGTCTTACAGACATATGCTCATTTACATGCAATCAATGATTTTTACAACTCCAAAGTAAACACATTTTTTTTTATTTCATGGTGACTCAACCATCACCATCCTGCACCTTCTATGTGAACATAGGTGGAGAGACACAACAGACGGAAAAAAAATGTCATCAACCATACATGTAGCTAAATCTGCTTCTTTTGTGGAGTCCTCTTTGAATGCTTGTTGTCTTTTCCAACAATCCTTCTTTAGATGCCAAGATTTGCCACAAAACCAACATTTTGCCTTACCCTTACTGTCTTTTGACTTAGACCTGGTTGTACCTTTCTGATCTTGCCCTTCTTCTGTAGATCGACCTCTGACCACCATTTCTTCTGCTGTTGAGGTTTCCTTACTGGATCTTCTCCTCATTTCCTCAGACAACAGAGCTCCCACAACAATGTCATAATCAATGGCATATGTTGTGTTAAACCACACAGTTGTGACCAGATGATCCCAAGACTCAGGCAATGAACACAGTAGCGTAACTTCCTTGTCCTCATCTTCGAACTTTACTTCCATACTAGTTAATTGACAAATAAGAGTATTGAAAACATTCAAGTGATCAACAATTTTCATACCTTCTTTCATCCGCAAGTTGTACAACTGCCTCTTCAAGAATATTTTGTTTGACAAGTTCTTTGTCATATACGGACTCTCTAGTTTAGTCCACAAACATGTTGTTGTATTCTCTTCAGCGATGTTACACAACACCCCATCTGCCAGACACAAACGAATAGTATTGAGGGCTCTTGCATCCAGATCCTCCTTGTCCTCATCTGTCATGCTTGTCAATTTCTTTGACTTTCCATCCAAGGCCTTTTGCAATCCTTGTTGCACAAGAAGATCTCACATATTGAGCTTCCATAGCGCAAAGCTACTCTTACTACTGAAATTTTCCACCTCAAACTTGGAACTCTGCACTTTCGCCATTAGCAGAAACAATTGTCCAAAAGAAAATCACAGTTTCTAATAGACCAGGCTCTTCGATCCAGAGACCAAATTCTCTTCTCCTTCACTCTCTGCTCCTTCAACTCTAAGCTCTAATACCACTTCTTAGGCAGCGGAAGCAAAACATAGCATAAAACTAGAGCATAAACGAGCTAGATTAAACACGCATCAAACTAAGAACAACAAACACACAATTGACACAGTGATTTGTGTGGAAACCCAATGAGGGAAAAAACCACGGGCAATGATAGTCGATATTCTTATTATTCAAGGGAGAATTACAATAGACAACCCAGGGATACAACCATCCTCTCCTCTCATACACACAAAACCTCAGTATTGCGTCTTGCTCTCACATACTCACTACACATTGCACACACACCTCTATGGGTATGCTTGTATATATAACATCTATCACTCGGTTACATAGTCCGATCATGAATAGATCACATAGTTACACAAACAGTTCATAAATAGATTCCATGCATGTGCATGTGACCACATGAGGAAATTTGTTTGCATGTTTCCAACAACATCAACATATCAAACTACACCAACATACTATCTAAATATTAAATATTGAAAAAATAAGAGAAAATGCAAATGGGAAATGAAACGATAAATAAGTGGAGTGAAGCTACGTTAATACAATAGAGGAATGGAATGGCAAAATTGTGAAAGCACATTTCATTGTATCATCCCCAACCTTTTTTCACAATAATCGATCTTTACGATGTTTCCATCTTTCATTCAAAAGGTTAAATATGACATATGTGATGACTATTATTTCTCTATTGTGGTTTAGGATTATAAAATATATGTTTTTGTTTTTGTTTGTCTGTTTTTTTTAATTATATGTGTGTGTGTGTGTGTGTGTATTAGTAGTTTAAATGTTTTATGAAATTGTTTTTTCTCGACCACTTGAAATAATAGGAAGGGAAATTAACATTTTGGCTTGAAATTTGATAGGAGTAATTTTGGATTGATAAAATTGCAAATATCAGATGTTAAAATAGCACAATTTGGTTGCAATGGGGGTATTTAAGGGTGTTGAGTTCATTTATGCATTAATAACAACAATTTCACCAATCCAAAACCACAATTTCGACAAAGGTTGTTTAGTTGGATAACTGTGATAGCAAACTAGAAAAGGTTGAAATCGTAGAACTTTTAGCCTTCTTTATTTTTATGAATGGGACAACGGTAATGCTGAAAATTGACATTCACTCTTATTTATCAAACACAAAATTTGTGATGATCACATATTATTTACAACCCTTTAATTTATGTTTGCACGAATTAATAGTGTCAATTTTAGGTTCATTAAAATTTATCGACTATTTTTTTTTGTAAGCTAGTGGGAATATTCTATTAATATTGTATAGTAAAAATACAACCATCCTCTATTATAGCCTACCTTAGAAGAAACCAGGCCTATAGTGGGCCAAAAAATACCAGCAATGTTCAGAGTTATCCTATGACGATATGAGCCTATATCTAGATTATAACATAACAAAAAGGTGGAACTGAGTCCAACAAGCTAATTAGATTGATAGCGGAGACTAAATGACATTTAACATAGGATGTACTGCTCTTGCTACTTAACCTGTCATATCTTATATTTCTCCTCTTGATTTTCATAAAGGAAAAAGCAAAAAGGAGAACCGATATTAGACTTGTAGCACCTAATCTTCATGTTCCGACTTCGAATCCACATAGATCTATGATGGTTTAGTATCAGTCGGGGTCTATGAAACTGGGATTTGGTCATTGTGTTTTTGCGCCCACCCTTGTCTCAATGCATCCATGTCCCTCAAAACTTTTACTAAAGCTTCATATTTCTGATCTAGAGAGTTTGGCTTGTCAAGAATGACTTTTTGTTGAAATCCCATCTCTCTAATGACCTATGCAACAATAGATTTGGCTTGCCAATAAACATCAATTTACTAAAAATACTTAGAATCCCTTCGTCAACTTAAGCTAGTATCTGAAATCCACTTCACAAGCTTAGTATCAATTTCCACTTAAGGGGTATTTCCTCTCTGATCTCTGAAACTGCTCAATTCTCTCCACCTTGACTTTGATATGAGGAACCTTCTATAATATAGCATTGTTGTTTCCCTGACCTCCAATTCTACTTTGGTGGGCCTATTAGAGTATCTAACTTTTCCGAGTTAGTTGCTAGTCCTGGGTTGGCCTTTTCTACTAGGTTTAGATGGTTGGTTATCTCTCATTTCCCTTTCCCCTTTGTCCAACCTACTACTCATTCTTTGAAACTGATGTTTCATATTGCGAAGGGAAGACCAAAGCCATAAATCTTCCTTGGGTAAGAGAGTGATGATTTTCTACATTTAAACCCATGGTTATTTCTTGCCACATTCTATAATGAGCACCTTCCCCCTTCTCTATTTATGTCAAAGACAATGACATGACGGGATACGAAATTTAAAAGAACTCTAAGCTAAAGCTGCTCTAGCCTACCACATATGTGCTTGCAATGTTGTTTGAAGAAACTAGAAGAACAACTATGAAATCCAAGCCATATAAACCATCTTCAAAGGTCTCTACCAAAACTCCTTTTGAAATAATAACCGGGAATAGATAATTCATATATTTCCCTCCTTTCCCAAAGCCATGATATCCTCTAGTAATGGCATAAATGCAAAATCGTTTCAAGGATTGAGGGGGCAAGTTGAGGTACCCTTTCTTGTGTTTCTCCTCCTCCTCACACGTGTTTCCATTATATCGTCTATATATCAATTGTAGACTAGGAGGAACGGTGTAAAGCCCTCCCCTACTTCATGTCCCTTACACTTAATGTGGGGAAATTTTTGAAATTTTTATAGAGTATTAATTTTAAGCTTGCAAAAATTAAGTTTAGAAGAATGTTAATTTTAAGTTCATAAATAAATTGCTTTTTTTTTTAAATAATAAATTAATCATAGTTTTATAAGGTCCAAAATAGTAGAAGTATAATTTATATTAAAAATCTCAATATAAATTTTATATCACATTTTTTTTTTAATTTTTATAAAGTATTAATTTTAAGATTGCAAAAATTAAGTTTAGAAGAATGTTATTTTTAAGTTCATAAATAAATTGCTTTTTTAAGGTCCAAAGTAGTAGAAGCATAACTTATATTAAAAATCTTAATATAAATTTTGTATCACATTTTTTTTATCACATTTTTTTTTAAGAAAAAGAAAATAATATATTTTATATTTTATATTACATATAATTAAATAAAATATGGTCAAATAATTATTTTGTTTACGTGCACAATCTCAATTAAAATTAAACAATGTATGTTGAACCTTTTACAATCTTTATAAAATTAATATCCAAAATCATGATATCTTAACAAATAATACAAAATATCATAATGTTCCACAAATATATATTATAATAAATATTAATGGTTATAAATAAAGTTTTAAATTTCCATAATTATTTATTTATAAGTATGTTATTAGTCTCTTTCAAAGGCTGGGATTATAGCAATTAGTTGCTCTTTGACTCTATATTAGTTTATTGTTGACTTTAAATTTACATATTATATCCAATGTGTAAAGTAGGAAATCAATATATGTATTTTTTTTAGATAAAAAATATATATATATATTTCTAAAATTTAATTGGTTGATATTTTTGAAGTGTTATCGCAGGCTTCGCATCATTCAATGTATAAAATTGACTACACAATTAATGGATTTGTCAGTTTAACAAGGGAAGGAAGGAGCATGATGTTTGCATGTCTTTATCAGGACCCTTCAACATCAAGACTCTATTAATAAAATATTTTATAAATACACCAATGGTTTGATAAACGGGTACGCTGTATTGACCACATGTTCCTTCTTCTTCAGAAGACTAGCAATGAAAAGGCTAGCAATGAAAGGGATAGCAATGAAAAGGAAATATGGGAAGAGAATATTCTTCGGGAGGATGTTCCGAGAAAGGTAAGCAATGAAAAGGAAATATGGGAAGAGAATATTCTTCGGGAGGATGTTCCGAGAAAGGTAAGCAATCGAAATGAAATATGGGAAAATAAAAACATAGTGATCCCCGAACCATATCGTTTATCAAGCATACTGGACGACCAATTCCTGATGTATAAAATCGTAAGTATTTCATTTAAGTTTCCAAATAAAGCCCGGGAGGGTCTGAGCAAAGATTTGTCGTTCAATTTTTGCATTTGACTCGTCCACAACTTGGAACATTTCTTATGCGTGGAGTTTGAGTGCTAACTTGTTACACAAGAGAGTGAGTACACACTGCCCATAGCATTTCTTGTGGATGGGGTTAGCCTTAATATAGTCTTTGTAACGTGTAAGTTGCCTGCATTATTTTTCAATTTTTCATTTAATAGGTTATTTGTATATCAATGATGTCAGTCACAAAAATTATATTTGTTAATTATGTTAAGTAATATTTTTAAAATTTTAGAAAAGTATGAGAGGGTCTGAAAAAAAATTTGCCGAGGAGAAAAGTATGGGAGTGTAGCAAAGATTTGTCGTTCAATTTTTACATTTGACTCGTCCACAACTTGGAACATTTCTTATGCGTGGAGTTTGAGTGCTAACTTGTTACACAAGAGAGTGAGTACACACTGCCCGTAGCATTTCTTGTGGATGGGGTTAGCCTTAATATAGTCTTTGTAACGTGTAAGTGTAAGTTGCCTGCATTGTTTTTCAATTTTTCATTTAATAGGTTATTTGTATATCAATTATGTTAGTTACAAAAATTATATTTGTTAATTATGTTAAGCAATATTTTAAAATTTTTATTTTAAATAAACTTTTTCAACTAAATGAGATAAAAACTTTCATTTCATTGTTATATAGAAAATATTTTATTTTAAAAATGTGAAAAATAAATTTTAATTTATTTCAAATATATATGAAATAATATTATAAAAACTTTATTAAAAAGTTTTATTATATCCTTTCGTATTGTAATTGTTTTGTAAATTTTTTTTATGTTTAAATAATTTGCAATTTTTCCACTTTCTTAATTTTAAAAAGTTTTCAAAAAAATATCTATTAAATTGATTAATCTTTAAATTGAAAAAATATATTTTAAATTTTATAAATATGAATTTCTATTTTGTAATTGGAGACAAAATAGAAATTTATATTTAGAAAATTAAAAATAATTAATTTTAAGTGGAGACAAAAGATTAATTTAAAAAATTATTCACTAATGTAATTTATTATATTTGTACACAAACATGGAATGAGGAAGCTTTTGGTCGGACTCGTGATACATAAGCATGACTATAAATGTGAACCCCAGCTCACCGTGTCATATCTATTATGGGTAAATTAACTTTTAATTTAATTTTAATTAACTCAACAAATTACCTTTTAATTTTTGAGGTAAATTAACTTTTAGACAGGACTACGTACTTGTTATAAGGGAGGCTACAATTAACTTTTAATTTTTCAGGTAAATTAACTTTTAGACAGGGACTACGTTGCCATGCAACACTTGTTATAAGGGAGGCTACTTCCAATTTTAAAATAAAGAATATGCTTTTCAAATGAGGTTTTGGATCTCTCTTTAAAGTATTTAAAATAACAAATTGAGATAAATCTTTTTAAGAATATGTAATAGATCTATGATTTAATGGATTGATGGTTGGGTTGGATCTAGGTTAGGATTCATCTGATAAATTATATTGCAAACAGAGATGCAAATTCATGATATGAGAAGTAAGATGAATAATGTATTAGAATCACAACTTCGGGATCATGTAACAATGTAGTTGTAATGATAATAAAAGTCAAGATGCTCAATATTGTGATATTTTCATCTTTTGTATTGCAACAATCTTCTCGTACTATTTTTATTTCATATAATTAATAATTTTTTACATGACGTATTTTTTCTCTACTCATGGATTCAAAGCACTCTATTTATATGTCAAATGCAAGGCATTCTATACCATTTGAACTCATATTGTTTGCAAAAACACTTTCACTTCATTAATGAATTTTTATATATACTATATTTTTTCTTTACTCAAAGATTCACACATTGTTCATATTATTTCACTATGTGTCTAGCACTAGCATTTTCTCATATTGTTTGGAAGAAGATGTGTGTTATAATTTTATTTTATTTTTAACTATAAATGGGAGAATTTATATTATAAAAGGGTTATAGTTGAGGCTGGAAACAAGGTTACAAAAATCACTAGCCTTAGATTTGGACCAAAATTCCCAGCTCCTTATTTGCCAAATATAGAAAATACTTATGTCCATAGAAACTACATCTTGGTATTTCTTACACGAGTAGACTCTGACAAATTGCTTACATAACAAAAGACAGAAGCATAACATGGCTAAACTAGATTAGACTTCTTGTCACCATTGGTTATACTAATGAAGAATATTTTTTCTTCTTTACTAATGTTGTCCAAGCTTCTTTTGCATTTGATGAAGTCCTTGCTTTTCCTTCCAATCTCGATTTTTGTTGAACTGGAGGTTTTAGTTGTTCTAGAGTCTCATCTTCTTCAACATGGTCCACCTAGCTCACCTTAGTCTTAGGGCTAAGCAGGAGCTTTACTTTCTAATCAGAAGCAAGACGAAAAGCAAATCCCTCTTCCACCATACCTTGTGGTGTTGAATCATATTGTAATAGAAGGTATTCAAATGGTGTGTCCCTAATTTCCGCTAAATCCACTTTTGGATCTTCCATGGGTGGGTCCAAGTTAGGTGGATCTTCCTTGCTAATCAATTGTTGTTCTTCCTTAGCTCCAAACCACCATGTTGATTTATGTTGGCGCTTCCTAACTTGCCTTGGCACTTTTGGGAAATTCATTGTTAAATGCCCTGTGTCAAAACAATCTCTACAACAGAAAGATACATGTTCATAATCCAAATTTTGTGTCCAAGAGTAGTTTTTACTTGTCAAAATGATTTTTGTTGGAAACCCTTTTCCGAAGTCCATTTCCACACATATTCAAGCATATGTAGTGGTGATGCAATTCTTTGTTTCAATACTTTTGTAATAGAATCTTCCAAGGGCTTTTCCAATGGATCGAAGAGAGGTTAAACCCCAAAACTGCAAAGGCAACTTTGGAAGTCTAACCTGCATAGGAGCTAAGAATAGAGTATCGATCATTGTGATGAAAGATGGGGTCTAGGGTTTCATACATAATCTAGAATTTCCATAGAACTAGGGTTCTAAGTTTAAAATTAAATCATTGTCTTCTGTAAGATTGAACTCAACAATGAAGAACCCCTTTGCATAGGGGTAAATAAAAGCCTCCAATTTTATCTCAGGTTTCAAGGAGTTCGAAATCCATTTGTGTATATCAACTAAATGAGGCCAAAGGTCATTAAAGCAACACACAAGACCATTGGTACTATAAAAGGATGTCTAAACTAAAACATCTTTCACTATGGGAATATTTGAGGCTGGAGCCTCCTAAAAATAAAACCCATTTAAGGCAGGAGAACATGAGACATTCTTCACAATATCACTCAAAGAAGCCTTTCCCGAATTACCATTATAGGGGAGAGGATTGGATCTACACTCAATATCCATGTTGGCTCCTACAGACTTCCCAAGCTTAGCTTCCACGCGAGTACTAGATGTTCCAGGGGAGGAAGAATGAACTAGAGATGAAGGTGCCACCACCATATGAATGTCAGTAGTGTCGAGGGAGGACGAATTGACTAGGGGTGAGGAAGTTGTTGCCACCACTATAGAAGGATTCCTAGATATTGTGCTTGAGGAGAAATGTCTAACCATGTGAGGAAGGGTTTCCAAGAAGAGTCGGTGGTCGACCCATGCAAGCGTCTGCAGAAGAACCCTAATTGTTGTTACCTCACTTATCCTTGCATGCTCCATTACTTGAATAACATTCCATCCAAATCAATTTAAATTTTCCTTTTAAAAACAAAGTCTATAACAAACAAAAAAAGTGAAGTTATATTAATGTGAGGATCATCCCTTACCGAATCTCCAATAAGTCAATAACATTGAAACATGTCACAATAATTCATCTCTAATAAAATAAAATGTAGAAAATAATTAACTTTAGAGTGCATAGATCTATCTCAACTCATGACCAATGGAAAAGAAAGGGAGATGCAAATTTACTGTAACAATCTAGAATTAAACCTTGGATGGGGTGACATGATGACAGGTTGCCACTGAACTCAATGGTCATTTCGATACCTCCCTTACCCTCCTCGAGGTCGATGATCACTGTCACATACCCACTATGCAAATCAAACTTTTTCGTTGATTTCTCAACAATCAGAACCCCCGAAGTCCTACGAGGCTTAGCACAGGCTAGCTCTTTCCTTTTTCCACCTCCATATGATTGTAGTTCACGACTATGGGCCGAACCAGCACGACATCTTTTCGCACTTCGCGGCTCAGTGCTACCGGAACGTCGAGTCGCTCGACTCTGCAAACCCCGAAGCTTGAAACAGCGAAATGCCGAACCCCGACGGGGCTAGCGAGGGGCAAGTTTCTCTCTTGGGGTCTCGTCTATGTGACCCTATACGATGTCCACGCGCTTAAGTCGACCAAGAGCTTATGGGCTTTTCGCGATTTGAGAAATTGCGATACACGACTTCTACCTTTCCCCATTCAAATCCCCAAAACTTCTAAGGTCTCTAAAGTTTCCCTCTAAACGGAGATCGACGGTCGTAAGACACCCCTGATCCAACGGTATGGATCCTTTCATGGTTTCAGTACTCGGGAGTTCGAAGTGCAACGAATCCAAGACTCTTCGTCATTCAAATCTCCTAATTCTGATATGGGAAGTGATGCAGTCGTGCTCCCAAGCACGTCCGCTCACAAGATCATTCAATCAGTTCATCAGCCAAAGCGGCTCATTGGATTCCCTGCTGGAATCTCTGTCAAAACCTGATCTACAGGTCCTTCTTTCCCTGTCCCGGCCTTTGCATACGACCACTACTCTTTCCACAATGGGAAATGCATATACTTTCGGGTTTCAGGGTTTCATAATCCCCGATGTCAAGAGTTCCCCGTTCTCTTGAATCCCCGATCTCCGATGAGCCAATTCACCGATATGGCCCCTTACGTGTTATCCCTCCTGGCTAAACTCCTGACCCACATGACCACTATCTCACAAGACCGCAGACTTATCTCCTGTCGGGTTTTCGGACTTTCCAATGCCGAAATGTACTCGTCCTCAGGATTCGCGATCCGCCGAATCTCGATATGCCGATATGATGGCAGCTGGCCCTACAATGGATGCTTTTCACTTGGTCGGGATTCCGGACTTCGCAATTCCGGATTGTATGGACTTCTTGCCCACGGGATTCCTGATTTCCCGATGGATAACTTTCCTTTTGGGACTTTCGCCAAATGTTCTGATTGTCGCCACGCGTCCTCCTAATATGGACGGTCCTGATCGCATCTCGCGATTTCGGAGTTTCCGCTGCTGAAATACTCCGGCATCTTGTCCCTTCGATCTTTGAAATGTTGACGGGCTTCCGATCTTGCCCACGTGTCCTCCTATGATGGACGACTCAGATTGATTCTGGAATTTTCACTATGAAAATTCCCGATCTCATATCATCATGACTCCCGATTTCACGAACACCGATATCCCAATGGCCACACCTCTCGTCGGGACTTTCAACCTCCTGTTCACGAGGGCTTAACCCTCATGCATCTCTTAACAGATCCAACGGCTGTCGGTTTGTTCTAGTTAAGATCTAACGGCTCAGATCTGTCCCACGTCGCGCACTCTCCCACTACTTCATGGACGTGGAAAAATCAACGGTCCAGATGTTCTCATGGACCTTGGGAGTCTACGATCCCTTTTTCCTCGCTATTCACGAAGATAGAGGAAAAAGGGGCAAGGTATGCAACGCCATTGTTTTCTTTCGTCAATCTAGCGGTCATGAATGACCATGGATATTCCGACGGGATCTCGTCCGTCGATCGATACTTATCCCTACGCTGCTACTTCGGGATTTTTAAGAGGGTCATTCCTCCTCGTACAGGGTTGTTAAGATTTGCACATTCAAGTCCTTTTTCTAGGTTCTTGTTAAACCTTTCCAAGGAGGGAATATTTGTGAAGAGATCTATTCTGGGGCATTCCGGGAGACAGATAAGGGGAAACAAATTCCCGAGAATGGACTGGGAGTCTAACTTGGTTCAACTTATGCATAATTAAATTCCTTTATCAACATAAGCCATGCGTGGTTTTTCTGTTATAAGCATATACAACTACTAGTACTGATCAAAATACCACATAGACATTCTTATAATGAAAACATTCATAGTTTCACAGTTTATGAGCATAATTATCAGAATACATATATTTCAAGGAGCCAGAGGCAAAACACTTATCAGAAATAACACCAGAAGTGAGTGCAACTGCTGAGAGGGGTGCTCGTTTCCACCCAACCGTAGGCTTAGCGACTCCCCGCGGATTTACCACTAGCCACCCCCGAGCTTAGACCACGATGTTGTGAGACTGCGTCTCCGTTTGCCAGTGACCAGGAGCGAAGGTTGCAATCCTTCCTCTCTACCATCACTCACTCTACGTAATGCCAGAGTTCTCCCCTTGCATCTGCCCCCGCAATCGCTTCTACCCCACGCCTTATCCTCTTGCGAGGTTGCGTGTGGCGCGATTACCCTCATGTTGGTCAATCATGATGGCTCTATGGATAGGCGGTTCACCTCCCCATCCCTCATTAATCCATCTACCTACCAGCCTGCAATTCATTTAATTCAGGGCCAACGAGCTGCTTTTGGTTCTCCGGGCCAGTGGAGTCCAAATACGGTATTAGTTCTCGATGGAAGTTAACACCACCTTTCCAGGTGCCTTCCACCGCCATCATGGTCTCTTTTTCTGCACATCCCCTCTTAACAGTCCTGTAATAAAATTCATAATGTTATTCACATTCATTGACCTTTTCCTCAAGGTCCATTTACATCACATATTCACATTTATGAGTTTGCCATAGTTCTTGGCCAGTCTCGTTATTTTACAAACTGGGGGAAATAGGGTGTTACAATTCCCTCCCCCTTAAAAGGAACATCGTCCTCGATGTTCTTATCTACTAACATGAATTGCATGCACAGAAGTAAACAAAATCGGATATGCTTGTCTCATGGCATCCTCCATTTCCCATGTATCCTCTTCTGGGCCAAAATGTTTCCACTGCACCTTGACCTGTGCAATGGTTCTGTTCCAGAGTGGGGTTTCCTTTCTGTCCAGTATGCATTGGGGTTCTGGTATAAATTCTCCCTCTGGTTCCACCTGGATCACAGACCAATCAATTATATGATT
>JZKD02S1789311.1:81796-101367 GCA_000966675.3 Picea glauca | reverse complement strand
GCTGGAGGAATGGCCCAGATAGGTGAATAGTCCAGGTTCAACAATCAGGGATAGGCATTCCCTAGGGCAGACTCATTCTCTCTAAGTTGCACTTTGGTTAGTGCCGAAGGAATGGTCTAGATAGGTGAATGGTCCAGGATAAAAAATCGGGATAATTATTCTTCCTTTCCTGAGAAGAATAGTCCAGATAACTCATCGTTGATGTTTTACCTTCTGAGGGCAGATGTTGTTCCATATCTCACAGATGTGAGTGGAAGAATGGCCCAGATGATTTAGTTTATATCATAACATTGTTTCTATGAAGGTTTATATCATATGATATGATTGTTATGAAGACTGTATGTCTCTGAACAATAGATGTATGCTATTGTGGTGGATGTGTTCCAACGATTGTGACTATATGTCATTGATCAAGTAGTTGTGTGCTACTTGGTGTGGTAGTGTACCACTCGATAGTATTTGTGTACTACTATGGATAGACACAATTGTGTTCTATTGAATGGCATTGTTCTGATTGTATTGAAGACTATCAGTAGTGTTGGAAATGATTATTAGCTAGATGGATAATCAATGAACATAGATTCCTCAGACGAAAAATGGTCCAGGACATTTATCCTTCCAGGACATATGTCCAGATTAGAAAAATGGCTCTTTTGTCACTCTGTGGAGTGAGTGACTTATCCAGCATCATGTCTGATTACTCATATGGAGTATGGTTTCGAGAGATGATGCAACTAATGACATTGATAGTGATGATGGTGCTCATGATCTAATCGTGAGATAGTCTATATGACTATGTTGATTCTACTAGGTGAATGGTATGTTTGTACTCAAGACCATTAACTTCAATACCATTACCTTCAATACCTCCCTAGCTAGGAGGGAGTGTTGATATTATGGTAGTTGCGGGAGGTATTTACCTCCACGTGTAAACCTGACGATAATAGAATATTTTGGGAAGCAACAAGAAACCCTAATTAATTGGTTAATAACCCTAGAAGACAAGTTGGCTCAAGAGAATGACTTGTATTAGGTTATTAGCCTCAAAGAGAAGAAGTCAGATAAAGGAAATGTTATATACTAAAGATTTAGTACCTAGAATGAGAATTCGTCCCAGGCAGTCTGCTAGAAATACTATAAATACAGGAGGCCAGTCTTCATTCTAGCCAGGGATTCTCATAACTGCAGAAGCAACACTTGTGTGCATTGCAGTTGGCCAGTTTGTGAACAAGTTTGGAGGAGAGTTGTTTTTGTAGCTGTTGCAGCTAGCAGATTTCAGTTTTGGGTTGGACTCTCTGATTAGCTCTTGTTGCTCTTGCTTGGTGCTCTATCCTTGGAGAAAGGTGCACCACCTTTGTTTGGCTATCTTGTATAGGGTTTTCTTCCAGAATGATTCTTTGTCAAGGTTAAGGTGTTGGGGGGTGGCTTTGGCCTATGGTTGGGTGATAATATTTCTATATTGTCTATAGTTAAACGAGAACATCCATTATATTCTAACACTTCCTTGGGGGTGTAATCCCTTTTACTCCCAAGGCAAGCAAGACAATGAATACGCCCTCCAAGGATATGAAGTCAAATGCATCATGATAAGTAAATAAAATAAATAAAAGAGCCACCTGAATCTGTGCATAAAAAACCACCTCATCAAACTAAACAAGTGCTCAAAGACCCTATGCAATTTTCCAAGTCTAGGTATGGGAGGGTTGACAAAGAAACCTATTAGGTAAATCATACCTCAAGTCAAGGAGTGTTTCCCAAGCTGACCCCTCTCTAATTCATGTGGAGAAGGTGACATGGATGGGGGAAATTCTTTTTGGGCATGGGTTCATGACATACAAGGGATCATAGTGTCTCATTTATGGGTTCCTTTGTAGAGGTTGTGATGCACCTTCATTTTCAATGCATCCTTTTTCCAAGCCCAATTATTTTCATTAATTAATTAAGGTCCAAACATTGGGTACTCCCTATGGGTTAATTGATTAGCTTGGGGGGTAGTACCACTGTGTCACTTGAAGGGAGAGGTACACAGAGTGCCATGGGGGTATAGTCTAGCTTGTAACACACTTGTGTATATCCCTCAACAAGTGGGACATTTATATATGTGTGTGTGTGTGTGTTTTCTTTTGCAGGTCTTTGATTTTTTTTAGGAGAAACATTTCATTGTTCTCAATATCTCTTTGGGTGAGCTTATAGAAGGTTCATAATATGTCTTTTATCTTTTTCCAGCTAGATTCCCTCTGGGCCTTCAACCCCTTGTTCCCAAGAAATGAGGAACAATCCCTTCTTGGGTCAGTACACCCGAAAATACCAAAAGATAAGGAGATGAGGGGATGAAGTGCGGAAAGTGGCAACTATGGTCGAGAATGGCATGATGACCTGTGATGCATACCTCGACCCTCGGGACAAGATCCATGCAGGATCATTCTAAACCTGCCCCCTTGAGTCAAATTGACTCTTCGATTCCCCACAGAGAATCCCACACACACACAATGGTGTTTTTCCACAGGACCTTATGAGTATGCCTGTGTGATCAACCACAAGGCATCACCCTAATCTCCTGACCAACAATATGATTGTGCCCTTTGCCGAATCGGGATTTTGGGTTTCAAAATATCGTGATTCCTGTTGTCAAGTTTCTTGTCTCTTCAACCTCCGAAACCCGAAATGTTGAATTGCCGAAATCTTTGGCCGCGTCCTTCTCCACAGTTGTGTCGCGTTTCGTGACTTCGGGAATTCTGGAGTAAAGAACCCCGAACTCTTGTATTCGAAACTGCCGAAATGTTGAATATCAATATGTTCAGCAAAGGATGGCTCTCCAATGGTTATGAACGAGACTCTTTCGCTGATCCAGAGTTTCGGATTTCGCAATTTCGTGAATCCTGATGCAAGGCTTCTCGACTCTCCAACCTTCGAAACCCCAAAACGGTCAACGAAAATTAACATTACTTGGCAATAAGTATGCGCCACCTATCTTCTCAGTTGTCCTCTGTCTTTGTCATGGATTCCTACCACCTGTCACTCGTCCCGGATTTCGAAACTTGAACAAGCCTTCGACTGTCGTTCCTCTATCATTTCAAAATCCCGAATTCTGAAATGGAACCTTCTATGGAATCAACGCCTAATAACCTCCCTTTAGATCCAACGACCCACGTTATTTCGAGCTTCTAGGTACCGGGAGTTCGAGGCTCTCGATTTCAAACCACTGTCTTCTCGGGTTCCCGAACCCTGAAACACCGAAATGCCGAAACACCACTTCACCAATACTTTGTGTTTCATGACTTCGGGGTTTCTTATGTGAAGTGACCCGAATACTTGTCAACGGGAATGCTGAAACCCCGATCCCTGAAATGACGAAATGCCACTTCAAGGATATTCTGGGTTTCGGAACTTCAGGGTTTTCAATGCAAAGGCCCCTGGCTCCTTGTCATCATAATTTTCGGTATTTCGAATCCCGAATTACCGAAATCCCGAAATTCCACACTTAACAATCCTTTTCGTGATCCGGGAGTTAGAGTGACCAAGGATTTTGGCTTACACTCCGGACTTACGAATTCTGAATCCCCAAAATGATCTGACGGCTCAAAACAGATCACGATCAATGGTCCACGTTGATTCCTGATACCAAAGTGATGGGTTTGTCCAATCCTTATCCACCCTGTAACTCCTCTGGATCCTACGGTCCTCGTGACTTTGCGAGCTCTCCATGGAGAATTTCGACCGTCCGATTCACTCCTCAATGAATATCTGTGAAACGAGCCAATGTTCTTTCGTCGGAACTTAACCTTATGCACGATGATTCATCTCCTCATCTTCCTTTGAATACTTCAAAGGTGTTGATCCTCCTGAGATTTCTATTGCAACCTCAAGTCTCGAAAGGACTACTGCACGCACTCTTTGTGGAAATATTTCAAATACTTTTGTGTATTTGATTCTTCCACTCTATGCACTCTTGGCGATAGCAGTCTTTCACTCGTCAACCTTAGTTGATAAATTCTAAGGCTTCAACTAACCTGCACACACCTTGCATGACTTCTGTACTTTGCCTGCACTTCTGCTGGAATGAGAACAACGATATCATTCCTGAGCTTTCTAAGATAAAACTCAGACCTTCGTCAACGCACACCTTGCGGACATTCACTGCACTCCTTGCAGAAACTCTCTCAGGATGAGAAACAATTGAAACTCATTCTTCTCCTCTCTCAGACTTCATATACTTAACATGAAATCACACATTCAACACAACATTAAAAACAAATGCATAAACAGAGAGAATAAAAGAACTGTAAGCATACCATTCAGTAAATGTAAACAGTAAGCCTCATAACACCATGAAATTTGAGTCAGAGCTTCATATATAAACTCAAGTGCTCTTGTACATGGGTTCTTCTCTGCAGCTCTCTGCTATATCTCTCAATGATGATAATATTCTTCCTCTCATGATCCAATAATACAAGGGTGAGGGTGTCTATATCCGTTTTCCCTCCTACGCTTCTAAAATTGTCTAATCTCTTAATTCAAATCTACCTACTTTCATTAATTACGTATAAATTCTTTTACATACTACAGATGAGAGAAATGCTCAAGATCTGTTTACAATATCTAAGATATAAATGTAAGTACGCTTTCCCCATCTATCACATTAATATCCGCTTCATTAATTTTTCAAAAACATTTCAAAATGTGTAAAATATGTGATGTGATTCTCTAGCTGTCTTCCACCTTATGCTTGCTTGGCTGGCTACTTACGATGCTCCTGCATCATACTCCCTCGCTTGAAAATTTTCATGAACTCCTATTCATGAGCTCTTGCACGGTCTGTCCATGCTTATGAATNGCTGGAGGAATGGCCCAGATAGGTGAATAGTCCAGGTTCAACAATCAGGGATAGGCATTCCCTAGGGCAGACTCATTCTCTCTAAGTTGCACTTTGGTTAGTGCCGAAGGAATGGTCTAGATAGGTGAATGGTCCAGGATAAAAAATCGGGATAATTATTCTTCCTTTCCTGAGAAGAATAGTCCAGATAACTCATCGTTGATGTTTTACCTTCTGAGGGCAGATGTTGTTCCATATCTCACAGATGTGAGTGGAAGAATGGCCCAGATGATTTAGTTTATATCATAACATTGTTTCTATGAAGGTTTATATCATATGATATGATTGTTATGAAGACTGTATGTCTCTGAACAATAGATGTATGCTATTGTGGTGGATGTGTTCCAACGATTGTGACTATATGTCATTGATCAAGTAGTTGTGTGCTACTTGGTGTGGTAGTGTACCACTCGATAGTATTTGTGTACTACTATGGATAGACACAATTGTGTTCTATTGAATGGCATTGTTCTGATTGTATTGAAGACTATCAGTAGTGTTGGAAATGATTATTAGCTAGATGGATAATCAATGAACATAGATTCCTCAGACGAAAAATGGTCCAGGACATTTATCCTTCCAGGACATATGTCCAGATTAGAAAAATGGCTCTTTTGTCACTCTGTGGAGTGAGTGACTTATCCAGCATCATGTCTGATTACTCATATGGAGTATGGTTTCGAGAGATGATGCAACTAATGACATTGATAGTGATGATGGTGCTCATGATCTAATCGTGAGATAGTCTATATGACTATGTTGATTCTACTAGGTGAATGGTATGTTTGTACTCAAGACCATTAACTTCAATACCATTACCTTCAATACCTCCCTAGCTAGGAGGGAGTGTTGATATTATGGTAGTTGCGGGAGGTATTTACCTCCACGTGTAAACCTGACGATAATAGAATATTTTGGGAAGCAACAAGAAACCCTAATTAATTGGTTAATAACCCTAGAAGACAAGTTGGCTCAAGAGAATGACTTGTATTAGGTTATTAGCCTCAAAGAGAAGAAGTCAGATAAAGGAAATGTTATATACTAAAGATTTAGTACCTAGAATGAGAATTCGTCCCAGGCAGTCTGCTAGAAATACTATAAATACAGGAGGCCAGTCTTCATTCTAGCCAGGGATTCTCATAACTGCAGAAGCAACACTTGTGTGCATTGCAGTTGGCCAGTTTGTGAACAAGTTTGGAGGAGAGTTGTTTTTGTAGCTGTTGCAGCTAGCAGATTTCAGTTTTGGGTTGGACTCTCTGATTAGCTCTTGTTGCTCTTGCTTGGTGCTCTATCCTTGGAGAAAGGTGCACCACCTTTGTTTGGCTATCTTGTATAGGGTTTTCTTCCAGAATGATTCTTTGTCAAGGTTAAGGTGTTGGGGGGTGGCTTTGGCCTATGGTTGGGTGATAATATTTCTATATTGTCTATAGTTAAACGAGAACATCCATTATATTCTAACACTTCCTTGGGGGTGTAATCCCTTTTACTCCCAAGGCAAGCAAGACAATGAATACGCCCTCCAAGGATATGAAGTCAAATGCATCATGATAAGTAAATAAAATAAATAAAAGAGCCACCTGAATCTGTGCATAAAAAACCACCTCATCAAACTAAACAAGTGCTCAAAGACCCTATGCAATTTTCCAAGTCTAGGTATGGGAGGGTTGACAAAGAAACCTATTAGGTAAATCATACCTCAAGTCAAGGAGTGTTTCCCAAGCTGACCCCTCTCTAATTCATGTGGAGAAGGTGACATGGATGGGGGAAATTCTTTTTGGGCATGGGTTCATGACATACAAGGGATCATAGTGTCTCATTTATGGGTTCCTTTGTAGAGGTTGTGATGCACCTTCATTTTCAATGCATCCTTTTTCCAAGCCCAATTATTTTCATTAATTAATTAAGGTCCAAACATTGGGTACTCCCTATGGGTTAATTGATTAGCTTGGGGGGTAGTACCACTGTGTCACTTGAAGGGAGAGGTACACAGAGTGCCATGGGGGTATAGTCTAGCTTGTAACACACTTGTGTATATCCCTCAACAAGTGGGACATTTATATATGTGTGTGTGTGTGTGTTTTCTTTTGCAGGTCTTTGATTTTTTTTAGGAGAAACATTTCATTGTTCTCAATATCTCTTTGGGTGAGCTTATAGAAGGTTCATAATATGTCTTTTATCTTTTTCCAGCTAGATTCCCTCTGGGCCTTCAACCCCTTGTTCCCAAGAAATGAGGAACAATCCCTTCTTGGGTCAGTACACCCGAAAATACCAAAAGATAAGGAGATGAGGGGATGAAGTGCGGAAAGTGGCAACTATGGTCGAGAATGGCATGATGACCTGTGATGCATACCTCGACCCTCGGGACAAGATCCATGCAGGATCATTCTAAACCTGCCCCCTTGAGTCAAATTGACTCTTCGATTCCCCACAGAGAATCCCACACACACACAATGGTGTTTTTCCACAGGACCTTATGAGTATGCCTGTGTGATCAACCACAAGGCATCACCCTAATCTCCTGACCAACAATATGATTGTGCCCTTTGCCGAATCGGGATTTTGGGTTTCAAAATATCGTGATTCCTGTTGTCAAGTTTCTTGTCTCTTCAACCTCCGAAACCCGAAATGTTGAATTGCCGAAATCTTTGGCCGCGTCCTTCTCCACAGTTGTGTCGCGTTTCGTGACTTCGGGAATTCTGGAGTAAAGAACCCCGAACTCTTGTATTCGAAACTGCCGAAATGTTGAATATCAATATGTTCAGCAAAGGATGGCTCTCCAATGGTTATGAACGAGACTCTTTCGCTGATCCAGAGTTTCGGATTTCGCAATTTCGTGAATCCTGATGCAAGGCTTCTCGACTCTCCAACCTTCGAAACCCCAAAACGGTCAACGAAAATTAACATTACTTGGCAATAAGTATGCGCCACCTATCTTCTCAGTTGTCCTCTGTCTTTGTCATGGATTCCTACCACCTGTCACTCGTCCCGGATTTCGAAACTTGAACAAGCCTTCGACTGTCGTTCCTCTATCATTTCAAAATCCCGAATTCTGAAATGGAACCTTCTATGGAATCAACGCCTAATAACCTCCCTTTAGATCCAACGGCCCACGTTATTTCGAGCTTCTAGGTATCGGGAGTTCGAGGCTCTCGATTTCAAACCACTGTCTTCTCGGGTTCCCGAACCCTGAAACACCGAAATGCCGAAACGCCACTTCACCAATACTTTGTGTTTCATGACTTCGGGGTTTCTTATGTGAAGTGACCCGAATCCTTGTCAACGGGAATGCTGAAACCCCGATCCCTGAAATGACGAAATGCCACTTCAAGGATATTCTGGGTTTCGTGACTTCAGGGTTTTCAATGCAAAGGCCCCTGGCTCCTTGTCATCATAATTTTCGGTATTTCGAATCCTGAATTACCGAAATCCCGAAATTCCACACTTAACAATCCTTTTCGTGATCCGGGAGTTAGAGTGACCAAGTATTTTGGCTTACACTCTGGACTTACGAATTCTAAATCCCCAAAATGATCTGACGGCTCAAAACAGATCACGATCAATGGTCCACGTTGATTCCTGATACCAAAGTGATGGGTTTGTCCAATCCTTATCCACCTTGTAACTCCTCTAGATCCTACGGTCCTCGTGACTTTGCGAGCTCTCCATGGAGAATTTCGACCATCCGATTCACTCCTCAATGAATATCTGTGAAACGAGCCAATGTTCTTTCGTCGGAACTTAACCTTATGCACGATGATTCAGCTCCTCATCTTCCTTTGAATACTTCAAAGGTGTTGATCCTCCTGAGCTTTCTATTGCAACCTCAAGTCTCGAAAGGACTCCTGCACGCACTCTTTGTGGAAATATTTCAAATACTTTTGTGTATTTGATTCTTCCACTCTGTGCACTCTTGGCGATAGCAGTCTTTCACTCTTCAACCTTAGTTGATAAATTCTAAGGCTTCAACTAACCTGCACACACCTTGCACGAATTCTGTACTTTGCCTGCACTTCTGCTGGAATGAGAACAACGATATCATTCCTGATATTTCTAAGATAAAACTCAGACCTTCGTCAATGCACACCTTGCGGACATTCACTGCACTCCTTGCAGGAACTCTCTCAGGATGAGAAACAATTGAAACTCATTCTTCTCCTCTCTCAGACTTCATATACTTAACATGAAATCACACATTCAACACAACATTAAAAACAAATGCATAAACAGAGAGAATAAAAGAACTGTAAGCATACCATTCAGTAAATGTAAACAGTAAGCCTCATAACACCATGAAATTTGAGTCAGAGCTTCATATATAAACTCAAGTGCTCTTGTACATGGGTTCTTCTCTGCAGCTCTCTGCTATATCTCTCAATGATGATAATATTCTTCCTCTCATGATCCAATAATACAAGGGTGAGGGTGTCTATATCCGTTTTCCCTCCTACGCTTCTAAAATTGTCTAATCTCTTAATTCAAATCTACCTACTTTCATTAATTACGTATAAATTCTTTTACATACTATAGATGAGAGAAATGCTCAAGATCTGTTTACAATATCTAAGATATAAATGTAAGTACGCGTTCCCCATCTATCACATTAATATCCGCTTCATTAATTTTTCAAAAACATTTCAAAATGTGTAAAATATGTGATGTGATTCTCTAGCTGTCTTCCGCCTTATGCTTGCTTGGCTGGCTACTTACGATGCTCCTGCATCATACTCCCTCGCTTGAAAATTTTCATGAACTCCTATTCATGAGCTCTTGCACGGTATGTCCATGCTTATGAATTTCTTCTTCATCTTCCCTACTAGCATATTCAACTGGATGTCCCTTCCATTTGACCAAGTATTCAAAATACTCTTTTCTCTTGGTCTTTTTGCTAATCCTCTTGTCAATTATGATTTCCATCTGTGGCTTTTCAGCTACATGCATTTGTTTTGTCCATTGAATCTCTTTATGTTTCTTCTCTGCTCCTGCTTCCTCAGCTTTGTAAGGGTACAAATCCACAACATTGAATAGCGGTGAGATTATGATCTCATCGGGTAATTCAATCTCATATGCGTTTTCCCCAAATTTCCTTATGACCTTGCACGATCCAATCTTTTTCATCTTTAGTTTATTATACATTCCCCTTGGGAACCTTTCCTTCCTCAGATGTGCAAGAATCAGATCACCAACTTCAAATTGAAGTTCTCACTTGTGTTGATTTGCTCTCCGCTTGTATTCTTGACTTGAACTCTGTAATCGCTCCTTAACTCGGCTGTGAAGCCCCTTCATTCCCTCTGCAAAGTCCTCTGCACTAGCACTCCTGAATTCATCTTGTTTCGTATCTTTCAATTCAGAAACTCCCCTTGGCTGCATTCCATATACAATCTGGAATGGACTCTACCCTGTGCTTCTGTTAAGAGAGTCATTATAAGCAAATTCCACTTGTGGCAGAATGTGATCCCACTGACTATGGTGTTCATTCACTAAGTTCCTCAACAAATCTCCCAAGCTTCTGTTCATGACCTTTGTCTGTCCATCTGTTTGAGGATGATATGCTGAGCTAAAAGACAAACTTGTCCCCATCTTTTTCCATAAGGTCCTCCAGAAATTTCCCACGAATTTGGTATCCCGATCAGACACAATACTCCTTGGCAAGCCGTGAAGTTTGATGACTTCCTTGAAAAATAGGTTCACAATATGAGTTGCGTCACTGGTTTTCTGGCATGGTATGAAATGTTCCATTTTTGAAAATCTGTCAACTACCACAAAGATTGAATCATAGCCTCTCTGTGTGCTTGGCAGTCCCAATATAAAATCCATGCTCACTGCATCCCACGACCTTTCTGGTATAGGTAATGGTTGATATAACCCTGTGTTCTGCCTTTTCCCTTTTGTGTGCTGACAAATCCTGCATCTGTCCACAAATTTCTTAACATTTGTCCTCATCCCTGGCCAAAAATATGAGCCATTCAACTTTGAGAACGTCTTGTCATGACCGAAGTGTCTGACCAATTCTCCACTGTGTTTTTCCTTCAGCAGGTTCTYCCTCATGGAGCATTTTGGAATACATAGCTGATTGCCCCGGAATAATAACCCATCCTGGATCATATACTCGRTCCATTGGCTTCTGTCCCTAAGAACTGGATTCTCAGATGCCTCATATGYCTCCTTAAAATCTGGGTCATCCCTATACATTTCTTTGAGGTTATCAAAACCTAAAKTTTTGACTCTGAATTCCTGCATAAGAAAACATTTCCTGCTCAAAGCATCAACAACTTTGTTAGCAGTTCCAGAAATATGCTTGATTACAAAAGTAAAATTCTGCATGAATTCAACCCATTTRACATGTTTTTGGTTCAACTTCTCCTGTTGAGTCAYGAATTGCAAAGCGTGATTATCACTGTACAAARCAAACTCTTTAGGAACCAAATAATGTCTCCATTTCTTCAGCACTTGTATGACTGCATAGAATTCTTTTTCATATGTTGAGTACTTGATCTTCGCTTCATTCAGTTTTTCACTGAAGTATGCGATCGACCTATCGTCTTGGCTCAAGACCTCTCCAATTGCAAATCCACTTGTGTCACACCTGACCTAGAATGTCTTGCTAAAATCCAGCAAAACCATAATTGGTTGCTCAGTGATCTTCTTCTTCAACAGATTGAAACTTTTCTCTGCTTCTTCTGTCCAGTGAAAAGTTTTATGTCTTTTCTTCACTGTATCCATCATTGGTTCGCTAATTCCACTAAAATTTTGGATGAATTTCCTATAGAAACTATCCAAACCATGGAATCTTTGAACTTCAAACACATTTTTCGGCGATGGTCAATTCTTAATCGCATTTACCTTTTCCGGATCCATTTTCAGCTCATTGGCAGAGATAACAAAACCCAAATAAATGAGTTTTGTCCTCATAAATGACGTTTTCTTCACATTGATCAACAATTTCTCTTGCTATAATCTCCTCATTACGGCAACTAAATGCTTTAAGTGCTCTGCTTCTGTCTTGCTGAAAATCAATATATCGTCAAGATATACAATGACGAATTTCCCAATGAAATCTTTCAGGACTTCGTTCATCAACCTCATGAAAGTACTGGGTTCATTTGTTAAACCAAATGGCATGACAAGCCATTCTTACAACCCCTCATTCGTTTTGAATGTTGTCTTCCATTCATCACCTTCTCTCATTCGAATCTGATGATACCTGCTTTTCAAATCAATTTTTGAAAAAAATCTTGCTCCACTCAAGCAATCCATCAAGTCATCCATCCTTGGCAATGGAAATCTGTATCTGATGGTAATCTTATTGATTTCCCTTGAGTTTGTACACATTCTCCAACCTCCATCTTTCTTTGGGCTGAGCACTGTTGGAACAATGCATGGACTCAAGCTCTCCCGAATCATTCCTTTGTCCATTAAGTCTTGGACCTGTCTCTTAACTTCTTCATTTTCCTACGGCGTCAACCTGTATGTTTCTTTGTTTGGTAAACCGGCTCCAGGTATAAGGTCGATATGATGGATTATACTTCTGATAGGTGGCAACGAACAAGGTAGTTCGTCCACTACTATATCAACAAACTCTTCCAGCAACTCCTAGATTTCTTTTGGTAAATCATCTATCCTTGTATTGGTCAAAACAATTCTGGGCTTCCTAACCACAATAAATTGTGTGTCTTCCTTCTTCTTAACCTCCTTAAGAAGTTCCTTCCCACTCATGAGAAGTACAATGTTGCTCATCTTTGTTTTCACCTCTTGGTTTTTAATCGGTAGCAACATGTGCATCCTCCCATTCTTCTCCAGGGTGTATGTGTTCTTTCTCCCATCATGAATCACATTTCTGTCATATTTCCATGGTCTACCCAACAATAGATGACAAACATCCATGGGAATGACATCACATAATATTTCTTCCTTATATCCTCCTATCATAAATTCAACTAAACATTATTTAGTGACATTTACCTGATGTCCTTTTTGTAGCCATGAAACTCTATATGGGCTTGGATGTTCAACAATCTCTAGCTCTAGCTTTTCTACCATCTCTGTAGATACGAGATTGTCTGTGATACCACTGTCCACTATGACTTTGCATACTCTGTCTTTAGTTTTGAAAGCAGTCCGAAACAAACTATTTCTTTGAGTTGGGTTCTCTGCCTCCTTTTCTGGCTTCAAGAGAACTTTNCAAACTCTTTAGGAACCAAATAATGTCTCCATTTCTTCAGCACTTGTATGACTGCATAGAATTCTTTTTCATATGTTGAGTACTTGATCTTCGCTTCATTCAGTTTTTCACTGAAGTATGCGATCGACCTATCGTCTTGGCTCAAGACCTCTCCAATTGCAAATCCACTTGTGTCACACCTGACCTAGAATGTCTTGCTAAAATCCAGCAAAACCATAATTGGTTGCTCAGTGATCTTCTTCTTCAACAGATTGAAACTTTTCTCTGCTTCTTCTGTCCAGTGAAAAGTTTTATGTCTTTTCTTCACTGTATCCATCATTGGTTCGCTAATTCCACTAAAATTTTGGATGAATTTCCTATAGAAACTATCCAAACCATGGAATCTTTGAACTTCAAACACATTTTTCGGCGATGGTCAATTCTTAATCGCATTTACCTTTTCCGGATCCATTTTCAGCTCATTGGCAGAGATAACAAAACCCAAATAAATGAGTTTTGTCCTCATAAATGACGTTTTCTTCACATTGATCAACAATTTCTCTTGCTATAATCTCCTCATTACGGCAACTAAATGCTTTAAGTGCTCTGCTTCTGTCTTGCTGAAAATCAATATATCGTCAAGATATACAATGACGAATTTCCCAATGAAATCTTTCAGGACTTCGTTCATCAACCTCATGAAAGTACTGGGTTCATTTGTTAAACCAAATGGCATGACAAGCCATTCTTACAACCCCTCATTCGTTTTGAATGTTGTCTTCCATTCATCACCTTCTCTCATTCGAATCTGATGATACCTGCTTTTCAAATCAATTTTTGAAAAAAATCTTGCTCCACTCAAGCAATCCATCAAGTCATCCATCCTTGGCAATGGAAATCTGTATCTGATGGTAATCTTATTTATTTCCCTTGAGTTTGTACACATTCTCCAGCCTCCATATTTCTTTGGGCTGAGCACTGTTGGAACAATGCATGGACTCAAGCTCTCCCGAATCATTCCTTTGTCCATTAAGTCTTGGACCTGTCTCTTAACTTCTTCACTTTCCTATGGCGTCAACCTGTATGTTGCTTTGTTTGGTAAACCGGCTCCAGGTATAAGGTCGATATGATGGATTATACTTCTGATAGGTGGCAATGAACAAGGTAGTTCGTCCACTACTATATCAACAAACTCTTCCAGCAACTCCTAGATTTCTTCTGGTAAATCATCTATCCTTGTATTGGTCAAAACAATTATGGGCTTCCTAACCACAATAAATTGTGTGTCTTCCTTCTTCTTAACCTCCTTAAGAAGTTCCTTCCCACTCATGAGAAGTACAATGTTGCTCATCTTTGTTTTCACCTCTTGGTTTTTAATCGGTAGCAACATGTGCATCCTCCCATTCTTCTCTAGGGTGTATGTGTTCTTTCTCCCATCATGAATCACATTTCTGTCATATTTCCATGGTCTACCCAGCAATAGATGACAAACATCCATGGGAATGACATCACATAATATTTCTTCCTTATATCCTCCTATCATAAATTCAACTAAACATTATTTAGTGACATTTACCTTATGTCCTTTTTGTATCCATGAAACTCTATATGGGCTTGGATGTTCAACAATCTATAGCTCTAGATTTTATACCATCTCTGTAGATACGAGATTTTCTGTGCTACCACTGTCCACTATGACTTTGCATACTCTGTCTTTAGTTTTGAAAGCAGTCCGAAACAAACTATTTCTTTGAGTTGGGTTCTCTGCCTCCTTTTCTGGCTTCAAGAGAACTTTCCTCATCATCAAATATCTTCCGCCCTCAACGTCTTCTACCTCAACATTCCGTCCTTGAGCTTCGGCAATGTGAGTTTCACCACCATCTTTCTTCTTATCTGGACACTCATAGGATTTATGTCCGATCTTTCCACAGACAAAGCATTTTACTTCACCGCCTCTGCCTCTTCCTCTTCCTCTGGCTCGAGGAAAAGTATTTCTATCAGCATACTGCCCTCTCTGTGAGCTTCCTCCTCTCTCATGTTGAGTTTGAGGTTTCTTCCCCTCTTGTTTAGATTTCTAAGTTCTGTCTTGGGCAATTGTTTTGCCTCTGGATTGACTTCTACCTCGACCTCTTTGACCTTGCTTTCAGCTCAGCTTCTCTTCGACTTTCAGAGCTATCTGATAATCATCTTCCAAATTTTGAATGATCATCATGCTCATCTCATCTTGAATGTCATACCGTAGACCATTCATGTACCTGGAAACTTTTTCATCATCGCTTTCCCGATGACCTGCTCTGATTTTTATCTTGTAGAACTCTTCAGTGTATTCCTTCACTGACATCAACTTCTGTCTCAAATTTTGCATCCTCCAAAACAAAGTGATTTGATAATCCTTGGGTATAAATTTGGCTTTCATATTTGCAACCATTTTATCCTAGATTTTGATTTTTTGCTTGCCCTTGCAGCGTCTGTCAGCATGCAGTTCATCCCACCATAGTGTTGCATGCCCTTTAAGTCTAGTAACAGTATGTTTGACCTTCTTGTCTTCCTCGACATCCTCATAGTCGAAGTATTTATCTAGAACTCTAATCTAGTCTAGAAGTTCTTCAACATMTAAGTTTTCCTCATACATAGGAATCTCCATTTTTTCTCTGGCACCTATCCTTGCAACAACCCTAAATAGGCATTCATTCACAGCATCTTCGATTGCAACTTCTTCTTCTTTTCCAKCTTCATTTTCACTTTCAGCCTCGCTGATATCCCCAGTGTCAACTGTGCGCTTCTGTGTTGTCTCCATGGMATCAAGCCTGGCATGTAACTCACGCATTTCTCTTTCCCTTGCTAGATCAGGCATTGGCCCATCTCTTYTTCTCGGTGGCATGGTTATAAAATGTTACTCTTTTCTCTGCTATAGAAAGCAAAGAACTTGTTCTACAGCTCTGATACCAAATGACGTAGACCCCGACCCTCGGGCCAAGATCCACGCAGGATCGTTCTAAACCTACCCCCTTGAGTCAAATTGACTCTTCGATTCCCCACAAAGAATCCCACACACACACAATGGTGTTTTTCCATAGGTCCTTATGAGTATGCTCGCGTGATCAACCACAAGGAATCACCCTAATCTCCTGACCAACAATATGATCATGCCCTTTGCCGAATCATGATTTCGGGTTTCGTGATATCGCGATTCTTGTTGTCGAGTTTCTTGTCTCTTCAACCTCCGAAACCCGAAATGTCTAATTGCCGAAATATTTGGCCGCGTCCTTCTCCACAGTTGTGTCGTGTTTCGCAACTTTGGGAATTCTTGAGTAAATAACCTCGACCTCTTGTATTCAAATTGTCGAAATGCTGAATCCCAATATGTTTAGCAAAGGCTGGCTCTCCAATGGTTATGAACGAGACTCTTTCATTGATTCCGAGTTTTGGATTTCACAAATCCTGATGCAAGGCTTCTCGAATCTCCAACCTTCGAAACCCTGAAACGGTCAATGAAAATTGACACTACCTGGCAACGAGTATTCACCACCTATCTTCTCAGTTGTCCTCTGTCTCTGTCGTGGTTTCCTGTCACCTGTCACTCTTCTCGGCTTTCAAAACTTGAACAAGCCTTCGACTGTCGTTCCTCTATCAATTCAAAATCCTAAATTCTGAAATGGCGCCTTCTATGGAATCAATGGCTAATAGCCTCCCTTTAGATCCAACCACCCACATTATTTTGGGCTTCTAGGTATCGAGAGTTTGAGGCTCTCGATTTCAAACCACTGTCTTCTTAGGTTCTCGAACCCCGAAACACCAAAATGTCGAAATTCCACTTCACCAATACTTTTCATTTCGCGACTTCGGGGTTTCTTATGTGAAGTGCCCCGAATCCTTGTCAACGGGAATGCTGAAACCCTGATCCCCGAAATGCCGAAATGCCACTTCAAGGATATTCCAGGTTTCACAACTTCAGGGTTTTCAATGCAAAGGCCCCTGACGCCTTGTCATTAGGATTTCCGGTATTCCGAATCTCGAATTACCAAAATCCTGAAATTCCACACTTAACAATCCTTTTCGCGATTTGGGAGTTAGAGTGACCAAGGATTTTGGCTTACACTCCGGACTTACAAATTCCGAATCCCCGAAATGATCTGACGGCTCAAAATAGATCAAGATCAATGGTCCACGTTGATTCCTGATACCAAAGTGATGGGTTCGTCCAATCCTTATCCACCCTGCAACTCCTCTAGATCCTATGGTCCTTGTGACTTTGCGAGCTCTCCACGGAGAATTTCGACCGTCCGATTCACTCCTCAATGAATCTCTGTGAAACGAGCCAATGTTCTTTCGCTGGAACTTAACCTTTTGCTCGATGATTCATCTCCCTGTCTTCCTTTGAATACTTCAAAGGTGTTTATCCTCCTGAGATTTCTATTTCAACCTCAAGTCTCAAAAGGACTCCTGCACGCACTCTTTGTGGCAATCTTTCAAATACTTCTATGTATTTGATTCTTCGAATCTGTGCACTCTCGGAGACAACAGTCTTTCACTCTTCAAACTTAGTTGATAAATTCTAAGGCTTCAACTAGCCTGCACACACCTTGCACGACTTTTGTGCTTCGCCTGCACTTCTGTTGGAATGAGAACAACGATATCCTTCCTGATCTTTCTGAGATAAAACTCAGACCTTCGTCAACACACACCTTGCGGACATTCACTGCACTCCTTGTAGGAACTCTCTCAGGATGAGAAATAATTGAAACTCATTCTTCTCCTCTCTCAGAATTCATATACTTAACATGAAATCACACATTCAACACAACATTGAAAACAAATGCATAAACANCACCCTAATCTCCTGACCAACAATATGATCATGCCCTTTTCCGAATCAGGATTTCGGGTTTCGTGATATCGCGATTCCTGTTGTCGAGTTTCTTGTCTCTTCAACCTTCGAAACCCGAAATGTCTAATTGCCGAAATATTTGGACGCGTCCTTCTCCACAGTTGTGTCGTGTTTCGCAACTTTGGGAATTCTGGAGTAAATAACCTCGACCTCTTGTATTCAAAATTGTCGAAATGCTGAATCCCAATATGTTTAGCAAAGGCTGGCTCTCCAATGGTTATGAACGAGACTCTTTCACTGATTCAGAGTTTTGGATTTCACGAATCCTGATGCAAGGCTTCTCGAATATCCAACCTTCGAAACCCTGAAATGGTCAACGAAAATTGACACTACCTGGCATCGAGTATTCACCACCTATATTCTCAGTTGTCCTCTGTCTCTGTCGTGGTTTCTTGTCACCTGTCACTCTTCTCGGCTTTCAAAACTTGAACAAGCCTTCGACTGTCGTTCCTCTATCAATTCAAAATCCTAAATTCCGAAATGGCGCCTTCTATGGAATCAATGGCTAATAGCCTCCCTTTAGATCCAACCACCCACATTATTTTGGGCTTCTAGGTATCGAGAGTTTGAGGCTCTCGATTTCAAACCACTGTCTTCTTAGGTTCTCGAACCCCGAAACACCAAAATGTCGAAATTCCACTTCACCAATACTTTTCATTTCGCGACTTCGGGGTTTCTTATGTGAAGTGCCCCGAATCCTTGTCAACGGGAATGCTGAAACCCTGATCCCCGAAATGCCGAAATGCCACTTCAAGGATATTCCAGGTTTCACAACTTCAGGGTTTTCAATGCAAAGGCCCCTGACGCCTTGTCATTAGGATTTCCGGTATTCCGAATCTCGAATTACCAAAATCCTGAAATTCCACACTTAACAATCCTTTTCGCGATTTGGGAGTTAGAGTGACCAAGGATTTTGGCTTACACTCCGGACTTACAAATTCCGAATCCCCGAAATGATCTGACGGCTCAAAATAGATCAAGATCAATGGTCCACGTTGATTCCTGATACCAAAGTGATGGGTTCGTCCAATCCTTATCCACCCTGCAACTCCTCTAGATCCTATGGTCCTTGTGACTTTGCGAGCTCTCCACGGAGAATTTCGACCGTCCGATTCACTCCTCAATGAATCTCTGTGAAACGAGCCAATGTTCTTTCGCTGGAACTTAACCTTTTGCTCGATGATTCATCTCCCTGTCTTCCTTTGAATACTTCAAAGGTGTTTATCCTCCTGAGATTTCTATTTCAACCTCAAGTCTCAAAAGGACTCCTGCACGCACTCTTTGTGGCAATCTTTCAAATACTTCTATGTATTTGATTCTTCGAATCTGTGCACTCTCGGAGACAACAGTCTTTCACTCTTCAAACTTAGTTGATAAATTCTAAGGCTTCAACTAGCCTGCACACACCTTGCACGACTTTTGTGCTTCGCCTGCACTTCTGTTGGAATGAGAACAACGATATCCTTCCTGATCTTTCTGAGATAAAACTCAGACCTTCGTCAACACACACCTTGCGGACATTCACTGCACTCCTTGTAGGAACTCTCTCAGGATGAGAAATAATTGAAACTCATTCTTCTCCTCTCTCAGAATTCATATACTTAACATGAAATCACACATTCAACACAACATTGAAAACAAATGCATAAACA
>JZKD02S1789311.1:68087-81786 GCA_000966675.3 Picea glauca | reverse complement strand
CTCATGCCAAAGTTTGCTCAAGTCATCGCTATGAGCAACAAAAATTGATGAAAAAGATGATGACCCAAAGTTGTCAAACTTGTACAACCTGGTAATATCATCAGCAATTCCAGTTACAAGAACATGCTTAGGATCTTTCAGATCCTTAATTACAACTTGGTGAGGTGAAAACTCGACGGTTTTACCTTCACCTGAATGAGTGATTTGATATACTGATAGAAGGTTACAAGAAATACTTGGAACACATAATACATCATTGAAATGACCATTATCTACTTGAACTGTTCTAGATCCTACAACACTAAGAGATCTATGATAACCAACAAATATTTTCTTGGTGTTACAGTCATTTAGAGCAGAAAATATGGCTTTATCCTTAGCCATATGATAAGATGCTCCTGAATCAATAAGCCACTCATCAGAAGAAGAAGTAGTAGTAGAATTTGAATTGAAGGAGAAACCAGAAGCAGAAAGTGCATGTCCGTGAGAAGAAGAAGTAGAATCAATACCGATATTGTGCTTCTTCATCGCTGCCATATTCTTGAAACATTTGGACTCATCATGACCATCTTTATCACAAAATTTGCAATGTCTGTTAGTATTCTTACTTTTATATTTTGCTCATTTGTCACCAATAGGAGTTTAAGTTGTCTGAGCAGGTTTGGGACCCTTATGTTGTTTATTGTTGTAGCGAAGATGTTGCTTCTTGGGATACTTGGGTTTATCTTTCTATTGGGAAACTAAGGCTTTGTTGGAGGGACCTACAGTGTTGATCACTCCAAATTGTACAAGCTTATCTTCCTCTCGAATCAAAGAAGCACAAAAGGACTTGTAATGATCCCAAGCCAATTTTTTGCTTGGAATCACTAACTACCACTGACGTGTTTGATGTGCAGGTGGCTATTGAAGTGTTCCAATTATTTAAATGGTGTTTATACAAGATTCATCCAACACATGCAAGATCAAAACATATTCAAGATATAGAAAACACAAGCATAGATCTGACCTTTATTATAAGAAGCATGAATAAGATACAATAGGAAGAGAAGATATGGAATAATCCTTAGATGGCCCTAGTAGATAATAGATATGAGCTGCTACAAAATGCTCCCACTAACACAAAACAAGCCTCCAAAGGCTGGATAAGAAATGAAGGTCAATACAAATAGATCTGAGCCGTATGAATGCCAACTCCTCAAGATGAAGGATGCCACGCTCCAGTAGAAGGCTGAAACCCTCAAGAAATCGGCCCCGATGAAGGAAGACTCCAAATGAGCCCAAAATCTGCCAACCGATAGATCAGGGTGATAGGATCTCCCTGTTGAAGTCTCAGGCCAAAATGCTAAGGCCAACCCCTCCAAATATTGAATCCTCTAATGAAGTTGCACCCTCCTGGAACCCTAGATAACTCGGCCCTAATTAAGGAGGCCTCCAAATGATCTGAAACTCTCCAGGAATATAGATCGGGCTATGGAAACCCTGTGGGAGAAGTTTCAGATCCAGATTCTAGGTAGATCTCCCTAGATCTGAGAAATACTGAATCACAGGATGTCCTCCTAGCCTCAAAGTCATCCCAAACTGCAGTTGAAGATCTGATGATGATAACTCTTCAAAGAAACCCTCAAAGTGATGGTTGAGCACCTGCAAGTAAAACCCAAGTGTTGGAATGCCCAACGTCTCTCCTGATCAGCTGGATCNTGACCCAAAGTTGTCAAACTTGTACAACCTGGTAATATCATCAGCAATTCCAGTTACAAGAACATGCTTAGGATCTTTCAGATCCTTAATTACAACTTGGTGAGGTGAAAACTCGGCGGTTTTACCTTCACCTGAATGAGTGATTTGATATACTGATAGAAGGTTACAAGAAATACTTGGAACACATAATACATCATTGAAATGACCATTATCTACTTGAACTGTTCTAGATCCTACAACACTAAGAGATCTATGATAACCAACAAATATTTTCTTGGTGTTACAGTCATTTAGAGCAGAAAATATGGCTTTATCCTTAGCCATATGATAAGATGCTCCTGAATCAATAAGCCACTCATCAGAAGAAGAAGTAGTAGTAGAATTTGAATTGAAGGAGAAACCAAAAGCAGAAAGTGCATGTCCGTGAGAAGAAGAAGTAGAATCAATACCAATATTGTGCTTCTTCATCACTGCCATATTCTTGAAACATTTGGACTCATCATGACCATCTTTATCACAAAATTTGCAATGTTTGTTAGTATTCTTACTTTTATATTTTGCTCCTTTGTCACCAATAGGAGTTTAAGTTGTCTGAGTAGGTTTGGGACCCTTATGTTGTTTATTGTTGTAGCGAAGGTGTTGCTTCTTGGGATACTTGGGTTTATCTTTCTGCTGGGAAACTAAGGCTTTGTTGGAGGGACCTAAAGTGTTGATCACTCCAAATTTTACAAGCTTATCTTCCTCTCGAATCAAAGAAGCACAAAAGGACTTGTAATGATCCCAAGCCAATTTTTTGCTTGGAATCACTAACTACCACTGACGTGTTTGATGTGCAGGTGGCTATTGAAGTGTTCCAATTATTTAAATGGTGTTTATACAAGATTCATCCAACACATGCAAGATCAAAACATATTCAAGATATAGAAAACAAAAGCATAGATCTGACCTTTATTATAAGAAGCATGAATAAGATACAATAGGAAGAGAAGATCTGGAATAATCCTCAGATGGCCCTAGTAGATAATAGATATGAGCTGCTACAAAATGCTCCCACTAACACAAAACAAGCCTCCAAAGGATGGATAAGAAATGAAGGTCAATACAAATAGATCTGAGCCGTATGAATGCCAACTCCTCAAGCTGAAGGATGCCATGCTCCCGTAGAAGGCTGAAACCCTCAAGAAATCGGCCCCGATGAAGGAAGACTCCAAATGAGCCCAAAATCTGTCAACCGATAGATCAGGGTGATAGGATCTCCCTGTTGAAGTCTCAGGCCAAAATGCTAAGGCCAACCCCTCCAAATACTAAATCCTCTAATGAAGTTTCACCCTCCTGGAACCCTAGATAACTCGTCCCTGATTAAGGAGGCCTCCAAATGATCTGAAACTCTCCAGGAATATAGATCGGGCTATGGAAACCCTGTGGGAGAAGTTTCAGATCCAGATTCTAGGTAGATCTCCCTAGATCTGAGAAATACTGAATCACAGGATGTCCTCCTAGCCTCAAAGTCATCCCAAACTGCAGTTGAATATCTGATCATGATAACTCTTCAAAGAAACCCTCAAAGTGATGGTTGAGCACCTACAAGTAAAACCCAAGTGTTGGAATGCCCAACGTCTCTCCTGATTAGCTGGATCGAACTCTCCTTTAGATGACGATGCACCCTTGTTGGAAACTCCTAAACAGTACGACCCTATTGCTTTTCTGAATCTATTGGTGGATATGTGATAAATGTAGAATGGTGTGGGTGGAGTCTTTCATCCCTGAGACCAAGATTTGGAACAAGTGAGTGGATCTTTCACCATTGAGTTTCTCACAAGGGTTTGTAACAACAAAACCCCCAAACTGTATGCTCAAGAGCAATAACAGGAAAATACCAAAATCCAGAATGCCTCATAGGTGCACCCCAACCTTCTATTTATACTTTTTCTTCTATTTCTTTGTTGAGTTAGATTAACTCCCAGGGTTAACTCTTCCARCKCTTCTATTCTTTCATTGAGTTATCTTTTACTCCTTTTTACCTTTTCCTCAAGTCAACTTAAGAATATAACCTTAGTCTAGTTGACCTTCTCCCCTTAGTGTGAGACTATGGCCTAGTGGGGATGCCTAAGACACTGAGTCTCCTCAATACCTCTTCATCAAGAGGTGGGGGATATTACAGTCTCCCCTACTAGAAATTGATTGTCCTCAAGAAATTCCAAACATGTTTCTCTCACCACTTGTTCATTTTCCCATGTGGCATCCTCAATGGGTAGATCCTTCCATCTGATCAGGTACTCCTTGATGCTTCTCTTCCTGAGCTTCTTTTCTCAGACCTCCAATATCTCCTCTGGAATCAAAACGAGTTGTCCCTCTCCATCCATGGGAGGTAATACCTCAATGGGTGTGATGTGTTGGCCTATGGCTTTCTTAAGGCAGGAGACATGGAAGACATTGTGTATTCTGCTGCCCTGAGGAAGCTCCAACTCATAAGCTACGACCCCTATCTTCCTGCTGCCTATGTAGGGCCCAAGGAAACATGGATGTAGCTTCTATTCTCTGCTTCTCTTTATGGAAGCATCCCTGTATGGTTGGAGCCTTAGATAGACTAAGTCACCAACCTCAAAAGCACAGACAACTCTGTGCTTGTCTGCTTGGACCTTTTGTTGGTTCTGTGCTCTCTGTAGATGATCCTTCAGCTCCCTGAGAATGTCTTGGCTCTGTTGTATCCAATCCTGTACCATGGGCACCCGTCTGTCACCAAAAGCAATCTCTACAAAAGATAAAGGTTCATAGCTATACAAGGCCCTGAACGGTGACATGCCTATGGACACATGTTGGGTGGTGTTGTAGCAATACTCTCCCAAGTGCAACCATCTGGCCCACACTTTCTGTTGCCCTGCCACATAATTTTTGAGGTATCCTTCCACCCACTTGTTGACTATCTCGGTCTGTCCATCCATCTGAGGATGATATCTGGTACTAGGGGTCAAGGTCGTACCAACCAATATGAATAACTCTTTCCAAAATGTACTCATGAACCTGCTATCCCTATCACTGACGATGGTCTTGAGTAGGTCGTGCAACCTGAAAATCTCCCTAAAAAATAGTTCATCCACCTGTGTTGCATTGAAGTCGGTAGCTATGGTGAAGAAGTGTGCAGACTTCGTCAACCTGTCCACTACTACAAAATTGCAGTCCTTCCCTTGCGTCTTTGGAAACCCAGTGATGAAATCCATGGATATGCTTTCCCAGTTGTGCTCCAGAATGGGTAAGGGTTGCAGTAGTCCTATTGGGTGCGTGTGCTCATCCTTGTTCTCCTGACATGTAGTACACTTCTTGAAGTTCTTTATCACATCCTCCTTGATGCCCTTCCAAGAGAACCTTTCCCTCACCTACATGTACGTCTTGTTGATCCCATGGTGTCCTACCATCGGTGAGTCATGGTACGCCTGCAATATCTTGGCCTTGAAGGCCGATCCAGGAACCAAAAAGATGAGGTCCTTGTAATAGATGAGGTCATTTATAACCCTGAAATTATCATCTTGTACCTACCCATCCAATAGCTGACACGCGAACTGATCCTTTTCATATTCCATCACCAGATGGTCTTTCCAATCAACTAATACCCCTATTATGGCAAAGATGGATGGCCTCCTGGATAATGCATCAACCACCACATTGTTCTTCCCTTTGACAAATTCAATGTCAAAGTCGTAGGCATGTATTCTACTTACCCATTTATGTTGTCTCTCATTCAATTCCTTCTGCTCCAATAGGTATTTGAGACTGTTATGATTTGACCTAAAAACAAACTGTGCACCTACCAAGTATTGTCGGAATTTGTCTAGTGCGTGCATGATAGCCAGCATTTCTTTATCATAAATGTTGTAGATTAGCTCAGGACCCCTGAGTTTTTGACTCTCATAGACAAGAGGATGCCTATTCTACATCAGTACGACCCCTATCCCTTCTCCTAAGGAATCACACTCCAAGGTAAAAGGTAGGTTGAAATTTGGAAGGGTCGGGACTGAGCACGTACTCATTACCTTCTTCATCTTGTCCATCGTCATTTGGGCCTCCTCATTCCACTTGAAGGCTCCTTTCTTAGTCAAATCAGTCAAAGGTGCACACAGCTGAGAAAATCCCTTGACAAATTTCCTGTAGTACATGCACATGCCCAGAAATCCTCTCAATTCTGTGAGTGTCTTAGGAGTAGGCCATTCCATGATGGCTTTTATTTTCTCCTGATGTACCTATACCATCTTTGCTCCAATGATGCACCCCAAGTAAAGCACCTCTGTCATTCCAAACTCACATTTGGACTCCTTAGTGTATAGTGATTGTTCCTCCATGATTGTCAAAATCTGATCCACATGTCTGAGATGCTCCTCCGACGTCTTGCTGTAAATGAGCAAGTCATCAAAAAATACCAGCAAATGCTTCCTCAACTGCCTGTTGAACACATGGTTCACACAAGATTGGAACGCAGCTGGGGCGTTGGTTAACCCAAAGGGCATCACCAAAAACTCATAGTGTTCGTAATGGCATCTAAGAGTTGTTTTTGAGATGTCCTCCTCCCTCATCTTGATCTGATGATAGCCAGAACGAAGGTCAATCTTTGTGAAGTAGATAGCTCCATGCAACTCGTATAGAAGCTCATAAATCCTTGGTATCGGGTACCTATTTTTGATGGTCTTTTTATTCAAGGCCCTGAAGTCAATGCACATCCTCATAGTGCCATCTTTCTTCTTCACCAACACTACTGGAGAAGCAAAAGGGTTAGTACTTGGTCCGATGTGCCCCATGTCCAAGAGTTCCTTGATGGCCTTCTCTATCTCATCTTTGTACTTATTTGGGTGTCTGTATGGTGTGGTAATGACTGGTTTGGCTCCTTCCTCTAGCTCAATCATGTGCTCAAACCCCCTATCTGGTGGTACCCCTGGGGGAATCGGTCCAAACACCTTGTGGTGCTTGTCAAGGATTTCTTTGATCTATGGGGTGTAGTGAACCTTGCCCTGCTCATCCATACATGATGTAATCATGCATTATGCTACGTACACTATCTCGTCTCTTCGGAAGATGGCCTCCATCCTCTTGGTCGTGACCACCTTTGCAGCATTCCCTGTCATGCCCCTAAACACTATCTTCCATCCACCCTCCTCTGTGAATGACATCTCCATGGTCTTGTAGTTGGTGGTGATAGGTCCCAACGTGCTTAGCCATTGAACACCAAGGATGATGTTGGTATCCGGAAGGTCCATAACATAGATGTCCTATACCAGCTCATGCCTACCCAAGGTAAGCTTCATGCCAGGGATGTATTTGTCATAAGGCATTGTGCCTCCACCTGCTACCTCCACCTTGAACCCTTCAAACTCTAATGTGGGTATGTGCCTCCTTTTCAGCAATGCTGAATCAATGAAGTTATGAGAGGCTCCCCCATCAATCAGAACCGATACCTTATGTCCCTGCAAGACCCCCCTCATCCAAAAGGTGCTATACTTGGGCACTCCACTGATAGATGCTAAGGTAGCCATACAATCCTGTCCTGCCTGTCCTATGATCTCTTCTTCTACTGCCTCAATTTTTTCGGCCTCAATGTTATGTATCTGTCTGATCTCCTCCTCCTCCTTGTTGTCAGAAGTGACCTCTATGTAGTGCACTTGACCATGGCCCATGCATTTGTGTGTTGGGTTCCATGGTTCTTTGCAAGTGAAGCAAAGTTGCTTCCTTCTCAGCTCCCTCCTTGTGTTCTCATCCACTCTTCCATGACCCCGGTCAAAATCCCTTGGGTCACGTCCTCCCTGGTTCATTGGAGGCATTTGATCTCTTCCACCATTGTTAAGAGGTGGCCTGGGTATGAATTTTGGCTTAGCAGCTGGCCCCAAATCCCTTTCCTTCCAGATAGCCTCCTGTAGGTTGATAGGCTTGAAATCCTTTACCCAACCCTTCAAGGGTTCCATCAACCCCTTAGTAAAGAGCATCATGAGTATGGTTGGAGAAATTTCTTGCACCATCACTACCAACCTCTGAAATTATTCAATAAATACCTCAGTTGTGCCAGTTTTCTTGAGTCGTGTGAGCTCCCATAAGTGTAGCTCAGGATCCCCTTGATCAAACCTATCAATGAGCCTCTGAGTGAATTCTGGGTAGGATACTATTTGATTTTGGCCTAGTGTGGTGAGTCCATGATACCACCAATCATGATCTTTGCCATCCAAGTACATAGTGGAAAACTTGATGGCTTCCATCTCCCTCATGGGGTTAAGCTGCAGGTAGGTATCCAACTTTTGCACCCATGCTTGTGATGCCATCTTGGTCGTACCATCAAAGTATGGAATCTATATCTTCCCTTCTCTTTGTTCAAACCCAAAGCTGCTCTTGTGGTTTGGCCTAGGCTTATTTCTGAACTTGAGTTGGCAATACTGATCTAGGGACATCTACTTTTGAATCGTCATATCCAACCCATAGTACTCCTCTGTACATCTTGCCATTTTTTCACCAAAATCATCCACTTTCTCCAGTTGCACTTGCTCATCTATGAATGTGGTCATGTATGGCCTTGAGTTAGCCCTACTACCCAGATGTCAGCCTAGATGTTCCTCTGTGAATGTGGGCATGTATGGCCTAGGGTTGGCCCTTCTACCCATCTACCCATTGGACATGCCTCCTCCCTAACTTCCTTCGGGTCTGGGAGATTTTTCTAGGTTATATCTAATCTCACTATGGAATCCATCGGATCCACTAGCCACCTTATTCCCATACATCTCAGGGTCCTTCCCTTGATGAGTCATTTTCATCAAAAGATCAGTGATCCGGGATTGGTTCTCGTCAATCTTCCTCAGATTCTCATCAACCTTCTTCAAGGTTTCAGTGATTTCGGCCTATCCCCTTAGGTTGGTTTCCTGGTTCTCGTGTAAATGGGTGACCAAGTTGCCCTCTGTGAGATTTATGGTTTGCTGGAACTTGTCAAATTCGGCTACCAAGAAGGCCAAGCCTTGAGGCTCATGGTCATCCCTTGACCCTTCCATTTCGGCGTCTGTTTCACTGGTTGGTTTCTTCCTTCTATCCATAAAGATTCCACTGTACCTCTGCATGTGCTGATCCCTCCACAGGTTTAGAGGATCAAAGCTATGATACCACTGTAATGATCCCAAGCCAACTTTTTTCTTGGAATCACTAACTACCACTGACGTGTTTGATGTGCAGGTGGCTATTGAAGTGTTCCAGTTATTTAAATGGTGTTTATACAAGATTCATCCAACACATGCAAGATCACAACATATTCAAGATATAGAAAACACAAGCATAGATCTGACCTTTATTATAAGAAGCATGAATCAGATACAATAGGAAGAGAAGATCTGGAATAATCCTCAGATGGCCCCAGTAGATAATAGATATGAGCTGCTACAAAATGCTCTTGCTAATAAAAAACAAGCCTCCAAAGGTTCGATAAGAAATGAAGGTCAATACAAATAGATATGAGCTGTATGAATGCCAACTCCTCAAGCTGAAGGATGCCACGCTCCAGTAGAAGGTTGAAACCCTCAAGAAATCGTCCCTAATGAAGGAAGACTCCAAATGAGCCCAAACTCTGCCAACTGATAGATCAGGGTGATAGGATCTCCCTGTTGAAGTCTCGGGCCAAAATGCTAAGGCCAACCCCTCCAAATACTGAATCCTCTAATGAAGTTACGCCCTCCTGGAACCCTAGATAAATTATCCCTGATGAAGGAGGCCTCCAAATGATCTGAAACTCTCCAAGAATATAGATTGGACTATGGAAACCCCGTGGGAGAAGTTTCATATCTAGATTTTAGGTAGATCTCCCTACATCTGAGAAATACTGAATCACAAGACGTCCTCCTAGACTCAAAGTCCTCCCAAACTGTAGCTGAAGATCTAATGATGATAACTCTTCAAAGAAACCCTCAAAGTGATGGTTGAGCACCTGCAAGTAAAACCCAAGTGTTGGAATGCCCAACGCCTCTCCTGATTAGCCGGATCGAACTCTCCTTTAGATGATGATGCACCCTTGCTGGAAACTCCTGTATAGTACGACCATGTTTCTTTTCTGAATCTATTGGTGGATATGTGATAAGTGTAGAATGGTGTGGGTGGAGTCTTTCATCCCCGAGATCAAGCTTTGGAACAAGTGAGTGGATCTTTCACCACTGAGTTGCTCACAAGGGTTTGTAACAACAAAACCCCCAAACTGTATGCTCAAGAGAAATAACAAGAAAATACCAAAATCCAGAATGCCTCACAGGTGCACCCCAACCTTCTATTTATACTTTTTCTTCTATTTCCCTGTTGACTTAGATTAGCTCCCAGGGTTAACTCTTCCAGTGCTTCTATTCTTTCATTGAGTTATATTTTACTCATTTTTACCTTTTCTCAAGTCAACTTAATAATATAACCTTAGTCTAGTTGACTTTCTCCCCTTAGTGTGAGACTATGGCCTAGTGGGGATGTCTAAGCCACTGAGTCTCCTCAATACCTCTTCATCAAGAGGTGGGGGACATTACAGGACTCAAGAGTGGGTGTTTCATAAGCTTCTTCCCTGAGAGCCTCTCTCATGGCATAAAAGGTAGATACAAACATAGAATATGCACTACCTAGCTTAGAAAGAATAAGATAGATGCAACGCTCTTCCTCCATCTNGTATCGGGTACCTATTTTTGATGGTCTTTTTATTCAAGGCCCTGAAGTCAATGCACATCCTCATAGTGCCATCTTTCTTCTTCACCAACACTACTGGAGAAGCAAAAGGGTTAGTGCTTGGTCCGATGTGCCCCATGTCCAAGAGTTCCTTGATGGCCTTCTCTATCTCATATTTGTACTTCTTTGGGTGTCTGTATGGTGTGGTAATGACTGGTTTGGCTCCTTCCTCTATCTCAATCATGTGCTCAAACCCCCTATCTGGTGGTACCCATGGGGGAATCGGTCCAAACACCTTGTGGTGCTTGTCAAGGATTTCTTTGATCTATGGGGTGTAGTGAACCTTGCCCTGCTCATCCATACATGATGTAATCTTGCATTATGCTACATACACTATCTCGTCTCTTCGGAAGATGGCCTCCATCCTCTTGGTCGTGACCACCTTTGCAGCATTCCCTGTCATGCCCCTAAACACTATCTTTCATCCACCCTCCTCTGTGAATGACATCTCCATGGTCTTGTAGTTGGTGGTGATAGGTCCCAACGTGCTTAGCCACTGAACACCAAGGATGATGTTGGTATCCGGAAGGTCCATAACATAGATGTCCTATACCAGCTCATGCCTACCCAAGGTAAGCTTCATGCCAGGGATATATTTGTCATAAGGCATTGTGCCTCCACCTGCTACCTCCACCTTGAACCCTTCAAACTCTACTGTGGGTATGTGCCTCCTTTTCAGCAATGCTGAATCAATGAAGTTATGAGAGGCTCCCCCATCAATCAGAACCGATACCTTACGTCCCTGCAAGACCCCCCTCATCCGAAAGGTGCTATACTTGGGAACTCCACTGATAGATGCTAAGGTAGCCATACAATCATGTCATGCCTGTCCTATGATCTCTTCTTCTACTGCCTCAATTGTTTCGGCCTCAATGTTATGTATCTGTCTGATCTCCTCCTCCTCCTTGTTGTCAGAAGTGACCTCTATGTAGTGCACTTGACCATGGCCCATGCATTTGTGTGTTGGGTTCCATGGNAGAAGGGAGCAGTGAGGCTCCAATTTCATGACTATAGAGGATCAGGTTGCGGATGTGTTTACCAAGCCATTGTCGAGGATGAAGTTTGAGTACTACAGGGACAAGCTTGGAATGGTCCCTCTTCAGAGGGCATGTTCTCATCCAGCATGAAAAAGGGCTAGCACTGAGACAAGTGGAACTCATCCAACATGAAAAAGGGATGGCATTGAGTGCTCTCATCCAACATGAAAAAGGTTTAGCATTGAGACAGGTGGAACTCATCAAACATGAAAAAGGGATGGCATTGAGTGTTCTCATCCATCATGAAAAATGTTGGCATTGAGACAGGTGGAAATCATCCAGCATGAAAAAGGGTTGGAACTGAGTGTTCTCATCCAACATGAAAATGGGTTGGAAATGAGTTTTCTCATCCAACATGAAAAAGGGTTGGCACTGAGACATGTGGAACTCATCCAACATGAAAAAGGGTTGGCACTGAGTGTTCTCAACCAGCATGAAAAAGGGTTGGAAATGAGACAGGTGGAACTCATCTAGCATGAAAAAGGGTTGGCACTGAGTGTTCTCATTCAACATGAAAAAGTGTTGGAACTGAGATAGGTGGAGCTCATCCAGCATGAAAAAGGGTTGGCACTGAGTGTTCTCATCCAGCATGAAAAAGGGTTGGCACTGAGACAGGTGGATCTCATCCAGCATGAAAAAGGGTTGGCACTAAGACCGAAGGTACACATGATGAGGTACATGTTTTTCCTAAGATTGATAATAAGGCTCAAAGAATAATGTCAGGCATCAAATATTTTAAAAGAAATGTTTTAATGGGTGCTTTTTCTACCTTCAGTTTTCTGAGAAAAAATATTTAAATGAAATTAATAATAGGACAGTACAGAGGTTCTATCTCGTTATCTAAGTCACAATTATAATATCAAGTGATGTAGAAGGAGTTACAAAACTATTAAACAAAGTCAGGTATCAATTACAGATAAGTCTCACCTTGTTTGCAGTAAAAGAAAAGTAGAAGACACACCCTTGAATAGGATATAAAATGCAGTAATTCACATAGATCATAGGTCTTGTTTTACTCACAGAAATAACAGAGGAAAATTTGTTTACTGAATGAACTCCTGGTATAATATGATCGCAATAGACGTAATACTAAATTACAACCAATCACTCTTCAAGAATTACATAAAGAAATTCAGAGAAATGGAAACGTTGAAGGAACACTGTTGGCGACGGAAGTCACTCCTGGTATGCTAGCAGGAGCAGAGCCCGACGCCCATCAGTTTAATGTCACGATTTTCTTTAAAGAGGTGATCAAATGGAGGAAAACTCAAGGATATATCACTCTAACTTGGGGACTGATTCTGGTACATATGGTCACAAAGGAGGTCTTGATCCAACTACATCCAGTGAGCTAATAAAAGGGTGAGTAGGTGGAAGACTTAGTGAGGAAAATGGACAGACAGCTTTGGGCGACAGGCTTACAGATATTTGCAGAAGAAAGACACTGAATGCAAGATCCACTTGGTTCAGGGTCTTAAGAAACCGAGGAAGACTCGACTGGATCCTCCAATTCCAAGTCACTCAGTGTGGGGAAAATCACAAGAACTGGCTAGAAATATAACAACTGATACAGTGATCCTACCAACATCATCCTATAACAGCTGTAGCTCGAATGGATCTTCCAATTCCGAGTGATTCTAACATAGTGGAACAAAGATGTAAAAGAAACTGGAATTCATCAGGCAAGAAGTCTCAAGAGTGCATACATAACCAGAACATCAGATCTTCATTAAATATTTACAACATGGAGCTCAGCTCAACCATCGATGGATACAAAAATGGAGAAAACGCCTACATATACTCAAACTAACAACAGCAACAAAATCGAGACGTAGCATTGAAAGATTTACGTCTGCATGGCTTCTGACAACATGGAGCTGCGATCTTTGAATGGTCGTGCAACTTATGGCAGATGCAATCGATCTTCTGACAGTTTCTTCGGTGACTCGACGTGCCTTTAATTCATTGCAGAAACTTCCCATTATGGCGGAGATGATGCCTAACCACCATCAACCAATTCAATAACTGCTTCTTGGGATTGAGGAATATCTGGCCAACTCAGCACTTTGGGATAAGGAAGGCTTCTCGCACTGCCACCTAGGATAACTGAAAGGCTTGGTGGAGAGGCATGACGGTCAGCGCGGAGAACAGGGTGCATGATAAAATGGGGGGGGGATGGCGTCAGATTATGAGGACGTGGAAGAGGAGTGGTGAGGTGTGAGGAGGGTGACAGAGGATGGTTCATGGTGAAAGGCCTC
>JZKD02S1789311.1:32849-46555 GCA_000966675.3 Picea glauca | reverse complement strand
GTAGCAGCCACATCTCTTCTCAGAGATAAGCTACCAGCGCCCTAGCTAGTTTATTTCCATTCTGTCTGTAAGCATATTTCAGTCATTTGTTATTAATAAAATGAAGTCTTATTTCTGTTGCATCTCTGTCTTTATGTGTATTTTTGTATTTCATTATGTTCCTACATAAATCCGGATCAAGGACTCCAGTGTGTGCAACCTTAGCTGGGACACAAATCTGTGATTACAATATTCTATGAAAGAACCTAGCTGTTACAGTTCATCATTATTTAACTAGTATCTACTTCGCAGTAAAAACCCTAATCATAGAGCATCGCAATATTCACCTAGATCTATTATATTCGATCACTAAGCACATTCACATAGGTTAGATCTAGCATTCATCCATATTATTAAGAAAAAATCATCACATATCTATCTATCATTCACCTACATCAAATCACTAAGAGAGTAAACACATAAACACATCAATACATCGCACAAATCATAACAACACAGGATATACGTGGTTCACCCCCAACCCAGGGCTATGTCCACCAACTCTTTGTCTTCTTTATTATCTTCTGTCAATATTCTACATTCACAGAGCCACAAGATCCTACTCCGCATAGGACAGGAGATCTGTGCACACCTCACCATATCCTCCTTCCCTGAGATAGGTTACAGCACAAAGCTTCTACTAAATCTCTTACAGTCACTTGCACTTAGCCTTGAAAGTCTCACACAGCATGCACAAAGCATGTACAACTATCACTTGCACTTAGCACATCATCACGCAGATGCCTCTATTGTCTCTTCTTACATCGCCTAGACATCTATTTATACATTACAAAATGGGCCTAAACATGGGTAAACCCATGGGCCGACATCCCTATACCCGTTACATAAGCGCAAACCCAAAAATCCCTAAACAAGGGGTCGAGATCCTGTGATCACCGCTTCGACTTGCACTCCACCTTCGTCAACCCATCGAAGTCCCAAAATAGGTCAAACGTGACCAAGGATCCTCAAAACTTGGTCAAGGTAAAAAAGGCCCCCAACTCTCACCTTTGACTCGTCCTGAGTCACTCTGGTCTGGGTAGCTCTACTTCAAAATCCTTGAGCTTGGCACGAGCTACTTCGACCTGTTGTTGCGCCAAGGCCTCCTTCTCGATGAACTCTTGGATAACTACTTCGTTGACAGGTCCCTCTAAGAGTTGTTCGACTGCAGTGACTACTTGTTCCAGCTCTGCTCCTAGGCCTTCAATCTCCTCAAACAATTGGCACGCTTCGTCCTGAACTGGTTGGAGCCTCTGAGTCACTTCCATGACTTTGCTATGTATGGTGTGGACCTGTTTTTGAACAATGCGCTATTCTTGGGATCACTTCATCCTTTCAACTACTGACAGGAGCTTCAACTGCACATGTAATGTTGTTGCTTGCTGCTTTGCCTCCTGGAGTTGTGACTCCAGTGCCTTTAGTTCAGGGTCTTCAGTAAGTCACTCATAGGTTTGTGCACTTCTACTACTAAGTTGTTTACATTCCAGATCGAGTGCTCTGATCCTCTCAACTACACTCCAGGTAGTGGCTTCTCTTTGATCTCGCACGTTCTGTGGGGTACTTGGCATTGTTCATAGCTCTAGGTCTACGATTATCTGTTGAAGTTGTTGGATAGCTTCCACAAGTTGTGCTACTTGTTGCTCCATTGGTTCTTCTTCCTTTTTCTCTAAGCCTGTCATAGAGCGAAGTGATCTGCTGACTGCTTCCTTGACTCTGAGATGTTCTGCGAGCAACTTCTCTCTCTCTTTTCTGACCTGCGCTCTCTCCTCTTCGAACTTGGTGTGGAGATCATCCTTCTCCTGCTACACAACTCAATGTTGCTCTACCATTTCCTCTTGTGCTTTATTTAGGGCCACTGTAGCATGTTATTTCTCTTCTTGTTCTCGGCGGAGGTGAGCTTTGATCATCTTAACTATTTTTCGGAATTGGGAAAGCTCATCTCCCAACTCTGGTTCTTCAGATGGTGGGGGCGTAGTGGATACTATGCGGCTATATTGAAGGGACTATTGTACCCCTCTGATTTATGTCTCAATCCTATCATACATGGCTTCTTTCTTAGCTTCGGTGTTCTACATAATATCCCATGAGGCGTCTGATACGACTGCGATGATGAAGTTGAATTCATCGAGCATGAGCACAGTCTACAACTTAGTCCTAGTGGCTTTGGATTTCTTCCGTGAAGTAGGTTTCATGGGGGAAACCTTCCTTTTCTTGGAGGGATCAGTCTCATCAATAGGATCCCTAGGCGATGTTACTTCACCTTTCTTCTGTTGATCATCTTTTCCATTGGTATCTTCTTTATCTACTTCGTCATCACCTCCTCGTCCAGGTGACTCTGAAGCGGTTTCTTCTGATGCGCTTTTGAGGTTTTGTACCTCTTCAGTCTTCTTCCTTCTATTGGTTCCAGGTGTGTCGTGTTTTTTGTGAGTGGCCTCAAATCTGCCAATTAGTTTGGGATCAAACATTTCTATGGGTTCAGCAGGGATAAGGAGCTATGTAGACTAGTCCTTGGTTATCTCCTCGAGGTCCTCCTCTGTGAGCTTATAGTATGACTGAAGCTCTTATTTATGCGCGTCTGCACGCATAGTGATATAAATAAAATGTCAATCTGCATGGAAATTCATGAGGGGTCTGAATCAGTGTAGGGTGTTCGGTGTCATATGAGGGATAGTCCCAATAGCCCTCTTCAATTGGAAATAGTATGTGTGAAATATTGTGTTTGACTGCCACTGTTTTTGCATATCACTAGAGTACAAGAGCGTGTTTAAATTCGCAGCAAGTGCCTCAAATGGCTCAATGTCTGGGAAGGTCGCACCTTCTGGCATCTCCCAGGCAATAAATGTTGTGAGGATCAACAGCCAACTAAAATGGAACTCATAGTCCTGATCTTGAACTTCACGACAATACAATTTGAGTTGGTTGACTAAGTACTTCGCCCATTTCATTTGGAGTCCTTCTACACATTTTCTGGTGAGGTCAACAATGAACCCTATGACCTGCGTAGGTATGTTCTTTCTCACCAACTTTTCTGTGATCAGCTGGCAAGACAGGTGCACTGTGCCATTCTGGATGGAAGCTACCTTGTAGCCTCGCTTCGCCTTTTCTACATTGCCATATGTGTCTTTAATCCTGTGTGCCAATGTGCGATCTGCAACCTTCCCTGAGTAGAAGTCCTATGGGTCAGGTCCCTACATGCTCAATCCGGTGATCCTATGGATCAGCATCGAATCGATTGTGATGCATCTATCTAGCCATAGGAATCCATCGTGGTAACATGATATCAAGAGCTTAACACATGTGTTAAACTCCTGGTGCCTTCCAAAATGTGGAATCTTCATCACATTCGGGATGGCGGACTGTGCGAGGTTCATAGTCCATGGTTGGGAGATTATTTTCGAGTTCTTCCCCTTCGTCCTAGTCAAGTATCTGTGAGGGTTGAGCATATTGTGGTTCTTATGGTCCCCTAGGTTGAAGTTGCTAAATTTCAATGTCGTGATCTTATCCTGTTGTGTTCTAATTGCGTGTATCCCCTTCGGGAGGAACGCAATAACCAAGGTATAATCAAAATCCCTTGGGACACTGTCATGACTCAGCATGCCAGCCAAAGGTGGGATGTAGTCGGGAAGGATAGTCGGTATTAACTTAGCATTCGCCAAGTCATCTTGATGCTTGGTTCTCTTCTCTGCTACAACTTGAGATGGTACGGATCCACGAGCAGTCGATGGGGAGGCTTACACTCCTCGCGTCGATGAGGCCTGAATTCCTGCGGACATTACTTTCTCAGCCATTAAATCGGTTAGAACTTCTTCTACACACTTTTCAGTTGTGTTGATTTCGTTCGACATACACTCTCAATATCAGATAACTTAGATTGATGAATGGATGCTCAAAGCAATAGAACAGGTGTCGATCTTATTAAACACAGTGCGATAGCAATGGTTTTGCTCGGATACAATTTGCAAAAGTGTTCTTGGTGCAAAAATCGACGGAATAAGTAGACAGCGGGTAACAGATCTCTCCAACGGATAGGAGGCCTTCATCAATGCAGGTGTGTCTGTTGAGGCGTGGTCCCAACGGTCCAAAGGTGAGATTTCTGGTCATCACTGTTGTTCTATCCATTTGGGGCATCGGTCTAATGGTCATAATGCCTCCAACGGTTATGTTGCTTCACCATGTTGTGTTGTTATGATATCCCTGCGAAGTTACAGTTTTGCAAATATTCCTTCTGCGAAGTCCCCTCTAGAACATTCTAAAACTTTTCTCTCTTCTTACTGAGTTTTCTAGCCTTCCTCTCTATGATCTTTGTCTCAGTATTTCTCTTTCCATTCCGATTCTTATCTTCTTTTGACATAGTAACTTCACGTTGTTGAGATTCTTTCATAGGGTTCAAGGGTGATACTTCTTCTCTGTCTGGGGTAGGTACTCCACTCTTCTGTGAATCTTCTTCTATTCTTTCAACTTCAACATCCAAGTTTCTAGTTCTAAATAGCTTCGATCTGTTCTCATGTTCTTCAATCAAGTGTGTTATCCTCCTAGTCATGAATTCTTTTAATTCTTGCTTCTTCTGTTCTAGGGCTTCCTCTTCTTTTCTTCTAGTTTGATCCTTCTCAATATAGGTTTTTCCTAGTAACATAGCAAATGGGCTGTTGCTCTCAATAAATTTAACAACCTCAAAATCTTCCTTTGTTGAAGTTCCATGAGATTTCATAGATATTTGGGTGAGTCTTCCACATAGGGTTATCAAATTTCCTCTGAATAATCCTACTCCTCCCAATGAAGGAATCATAACAGGATTTCCTAAAATTTCCCAAGTTCTTTATGTCATGATATTCACCTGTGTTTCTTCATCCATAACACAGTCAATGTCGAAGTCTCCTATTCTTGTTTCTATGCATTCTTTTTCTTTGAAGATCTATGATAAGTTGATATTTATGTGATCCTTTAGGGTTTCTTTCATTTGTAGGAATACATTCTCTAATTCTTTATGGGGTTCTACCATGGTCTTAGTTTCTTGATCTTCCTCGGGGTTTTCTTGCCTCATATTCATTCTTTCAACCTTAGCAATCATTCTAGGGAAATCCAAAACTTCATGGTCCATANAAGCTTCTACTAAATCTCTTACAGTCACTTGCACTTAGCCTTGAAAGTCTCACACAGCATGCACAAAGCATGTACAACTATCACTTGCACTTATCACATCATCACGCAGATGCCTCTATTGTCTCTTCTTACATCGCCTAGACATCTATTTATACATTACAAAATGGGCCTAAACATGGGTAAACCCATGGGCCGACATCCCCATACCCGTTACATAAGCGCAAACCCAAAAATCCCTAAACAAGGGGTCGAGATTCTGTGATCACCGCTTCGACTTGCACTCCACCTTCGACAGCCCATCGAAGTCCCAAAATAGGTCAAACATGACCAAGGATACTCAAAACTTGGTCAAGGGAAAAAAGGCCCCCAACTCTCACCTTTGACTCCTCCTGAGTCACTCTGGTCTGGGTAGCTCTGCTTCAAAATCCTTGAGCTTGGCATGAGCTGCTTCGACCTGTTGTTGCGCCAAGGCCTCCTTCTCGATGAACTCTTGGATAACTACTTTGTTGACAGGTCCCTCTAAGAGTTGTTCGACTGCAGTGACTACTTGTTCCAGCTCTGCTCCTAGGCCTTCAATCTCCTCAAACAATTGGCACGCTTCGTCATGAACTGGTTGGAGCCTCTGAGTCACTTCCATGACTTTGCTATGTATGGTGTGGACCTGTTTTTGAACAATGCGCTATTCTTGGGATCACTTCATCCTTTCAACTACTGACAGGAGCTTCAACTGCACATGTAATGTTGTTGCTTGCTGCTTTGCCTCCTGGAGTTGTGACTCCAGTGCCTTTAGTTCAGGGTCTTCAGTAAGTCACTCATAGGTTTGTGCACTTCTACTACTAAGTTGTTTACATTCCAGATCGAGTGCTCTGATCCTCTCAACTACACTCCAGGTAGTGGCTTCTCTTTGATCTCGCACGTTCTGTGGGGTACTTGGCATTGTTCATAGCTCTAGGTCTACGATTATCTGTTGAAGTTGTTGGATAGCTTCCACAAGTTGTGCTACTTGTTGCTCCATTGGTTCTTCTTCCTTTTTCTCTAAGCCTGTCATAGAGCGAAGTGATCTGCTGACTGCTTCCTTGACTCTGAGATGTTCTGCGAGCAACTTCTCTCTCTCTTTTCTGACCTGCGCTCTCTCCTCTTCGAACTTGGTGTGGAGATCATCCTTCTCCTGCTACACAACTCAATGTTGCTCTACCATTTCCTCTTGTGCTTTATTTAGGGCCACTGTAGCATGTTATTTCTCTTCTTGTTCTCGGCGGAGGTGAGCTTTGATCATCTTAACTATTTTTCGGAATTGGGAAAGCTCATCTCCCAACTCTGGTTCTTCAGATGGTGGGGGCGTAGTGGATACTATGCGGCTATATTGAAGGGACTATTGTACCCCTCTGATTTATGTCTCAATCCTATCATACATGGCTTCTTTCTTAGCTTCGGTGTTCTACATAATATCCCATGAGGCGTCTGATACGACTGCGATGATGAAGTTGAATTCATCGAGCATGAGCACAGTCTACAACTTAGTCCTAGTGGCTTTGGATTTCTTCCGTGAAGTAGGTTTCATGGGGGAAACCTTCCTTTTCTTGGAGGGATCAGTCTCATCAATAGGATCCCTAGGCGATGTTACTTCACCTTTCTTCTGTTGATCATCTTTTCCATTGGTATCTTCTTTATCTACTTCGTCATCACCTCCTCGTCCAGGTGACTCTGAAGCGGTTTCTTCTGATGCGCTTTTGAGGTTTTGTACCTCTTCAGTCTTCTTCCTTCTATTGGTTCCAGGTGTGTCGTGTTTTTTGTGAGTGGCCTCAAATCTGCCAATTAGTTTGGGATCAAACATTTCTATGGGTTCAGCAGGGATAAGGAGCTATGTAGACTAGTCCTTGGTTATCTCCTCGAGGTCCTCCTCTGTGAGCTTATAGTATGACTGAAGCTCTTATTTATGCGCGTCTGCACGCATAGTGATATAAATAAAATGTCAATCTGCATGGAAATTCATGAGGGGTCTGAATCAGTGTAGGGTGTTCGGTGTCATATGAGGGATAGTCCCAATAGCCCTCTTCAATTGGAAATAGTATGTGTGAAATATTGTGTTTGACTGCCACTGTTTTTGCATATCACTAGAGTACAAGAGCGTGTTTAAATTCGCAGCAAGTGCCTCAAATGGCTCAATGTCTGGGAAGGTCGCACCTTCTGGCATCTCCCAGGCAATAAATGTTGTGAGGATCAACAGCCAACTAAAATGGAACTCATAGTCCTGATCTTGAACTTCACGACAATACAATTTGAGTTGGTTGACTAAGTACTTCGCCCATTTCATTTGGAGTCCTTCTACACATTTTCTGGTGAGGTCAACAATGAACCCTATGACCTGCGTAGGTATGTTCTTTCTCACCAACTTTTCTGTGATCAGCTGGCAAGACAGGTGCACTGTGCCATTCTGGATGGAAGCTACCTTGTAGCCTCGCTTCGCCTTTTCTACATTGCCATATGTGTCTTTAATCCTGTGTGCCAATGTGCGATCTGCAACCTTCCCTGAGTAGAAGTCCTATGGGTCAGGTCCCTACATGCTCAATCCGGTGATCCTATGGATCAGCATCGAATCGATTGTGATGCATCTATCTAGCCATAGGAATCCATCGTGGTAACATGATATCAAGAGCTTAACACATGTGTTAAACTCCTGGTGCCTTCCAAAATGTGGAATCTTCATCACATTCGGGATGGCGGACTGTGCGAGGTTCATAGTCCATGGTTGGGAGATTATTTTCGAGTTCTTCCCCTTCGTCCTAGTCAAGTATCTGTGAGGGTTGAGCATATTGTGGTTCTTATGGTCCCCTAGGTTGAAGTTGCTAAATTTCAATGTCGTGATCTTATCCTGTTGTGTTCTAATTGCGTGTATCCCCTTCGGGAGGAACGCAATAACCAAGGTATAATCAAAATCCCTTGGGACACTGTCATGACTCAGCATGCCAGCCAAAGGTGGGATGTAGTCGGGAAGGATAGTCGGTATTAACTTAGCATTCGCCAAGTCATCTTGATGCTTGGTTCTCTTCTCTGCTACAACTTGAGATGGTACGGATCCACGAGCAGTCGATGGGGAGGCTTACACTCCTCGCGTCGATGAGGCCTGAATTCCTGCGGACATTACTTTCTCAGCCATTAAATCGGTTAGAACTTCTTCTACACACTTTTCAGTTGTGTTGATTTCGTTCGACATACACTCTCAATATCAGATAACTTAGATTGATGAATGGATGCTCAAAGCAATAGAACAGGTGTCGATCTTATTAAACACAGTGCGATAGCAATGGTTTTGCTCGGATACAATTTGCAAAAGTGTTCTTGGTGCAAAAATCGACGGAATAAGTAGACAGCGGGTAACAGATCTCTCCAACGGATAGGAGGCCTTCATCAATGCAGGTGTGTCTGTTGAGGCGTGGTCCCAACGGTCCAAAGGTGAGATTTCTGGTCATCACTGTTGTTCTATCCATTTGGGGCATCGGTCTAATGGTCATAATGCCTCCAACGGTTATGTTGCTTCACCATGTTGTGTTGTTATGATATCCCTGCGAAGTTACAGTTTTGCAAATATTCCTTCTGCGAAGTCCCCTCTAGAACATTCTAAAACTTTTCTCTCTTCTTACTGAGTTTTCTAGCCTTCCTCTCTATGATCTTTGTCTCAGTATTTCTCTTTCCATTCCGATTCTTATCTTCTTTTGACATAGTAACTTCACGTTGTTGAGATTCTTTCATAGGGTTCAAGGGTGATACTTCTTCTCTGTCTGGGGTAGGTACTCCACTCTTCTGTGAATCTTCTTCTATTCTTTCAACTTCAACATCCAAGTTTCTAGTTCTAAATAGCTTCGATCTGTTCTCATGTTCTTCAATCAAGTGTGTTATCCTCCTAGTCATGAATTCTTTTAATTCTTGCTTCTTCTGTTCTAGGGCTTCCTCTTCTTTTCTTCTAGTTTGATCCTTCTCAATATAGGTTTTTCCTAGTAACATAGCAAATGGGCTGTTGCTCTCAATAAATTTAACAACCTCAAAATCTTCCTTTGTTGAAGTTCCATGAGATTTCATAGATATTTGGGTGAGTCTTCCACATAGGGTTATCAAATTTCCTCTGAATAATCCTACTCCTCCCAATGAAGGAATCATAACAGGATTTCCTAAAATTTCCCAAGTTCTTTATGTCATGATATTCACCTGTGTTTCTTCATCCATAACACAGTCAATGTCGAAGTCTCCTATTCTTGTTTCTATGCATTCTTTTTCTTTGAAGATCTATGATAAGTTGATATTTATGTGATCCTTTAGGGTTTCTTTCATTTGTAGGAATACATTCTCTAATTCTTTATGGGGTTCTACCATGGTCTTAGTTTCTTGATCTTCCTCGGGGTTTTCTTGCCTCATATTCATTCTTTCAACCTTAGCAATCATTCTAGGGAAATCCAAAACTTCATGGTCCATATATCTACAACAAAGACAACCAAGTCTTCTACCAAGGCATTCCTTAGCAAGATGTCCTGGTCTTATGAAATTATAACAAAGGGTTAATCCTATTTTTCTTTTAAATGATCCCCAACTTTTCCTGTACTACGCACTATGGTCATAGTAGCTAACTTGGGTCAACCAACCATTCATTGATTATAAGAAGATATATTTGGCTCATTTCTCGGATGGATTCCTGAGTAGCTTCCTTGTTCTTTCTGGAGCTTTGTTGGTTCATTTATATCTCAATTTTTCCCAGGGCCTCTGAGATATTATTCCCCTCAAACTCAATCAATTTTTTGTTTAATGATGACAATTCCTCTATACAAGCCTCTTTCACCTCTCTGGCAAGCTTCTTTCCTTCTCCCAGATTTGTTTCCCGGACCTTTAGGGCCATTTCGCCTCTTACTTGTTTAGAATAAGAGAGAAGAGGAAAATCAAAGGCATTAGCTTTCTGCATCAATATGATAACTTCTTGAAACTTAGACCGGGTTGAGCCTGCCTCTTTTTCCTTGACATAGATATCTTTCAGGGAAAGGTCTAATACCTGATAGCATTTTTGGATGGCATCTACTTTCACTTAAAGTTCTTTTTGGCCAACTTCTAGCTTCTCATTGATTTTTGAAGACCGAAATTGTTGGGTATGTGTTATATTCTTTGCACGTGAAGTAGTGCCCATGCATTGCATCAAGTGCACAGGGGGGTTAGAGGAGGGGTGTATGGGGGAGAAGCCCCCCGCGTGGGGGTTTTGTGGCAGCGCCCCCCCAAAAAAAATTCTTCCTCGGGAAACATGTCACATATTTAGGTGGTTTTTCGGCACATGATTTTTTGTTGATGGTTTTCTATTTCCGATTAAGGAATTAGGGTTGTTGACTAATCCAGGTCATTGGGTTAGGGTTTTGGATGTCGTTGGATCCTATATGTATATTTTATTGTAAACAATGTATCACTATGAATGAATATAGAATATGTTGGTTTCCCGGTTTGGGTTTCCAGGGGAAAAATCTTTGTATAATGTTTGTATTTTCCATTGTATCTTTTTTGTTCTTTTGCCAAAAATATGTTTGTAGTAAATATTGTAAAAGGTTAAAATCTACATAAATGTCTATTGTTGTGCCCTCTGTTAAAATCATCCTGGCCTGCAACTTCTCTATCAACTCGTCACACTAAGTGAACAGATCTTCGATGGTCTGTGAACTCTGGTTGAGCAGATCAAGGTTATCCTGTAGCTGTTTAATTTTCTGCTGATCACTAGCCCTGATTTGCTCAAAATCCTGGTTCATTTTGCTTCTGATAATCTGATCTATAGTATATATCTTATTTTTCCAGTGTTCTACCAAGAGGCACTTATGTCGCAGTTGTTCGGTCAAATTGTCCACCGACCATTGATTGTCAATGGCAAAAGCACCTAACAAACCTGCAACTTCTTTTGCAAACTCTGGACCATCATGGTCATTCCCATCATACACCAGTCTTTGCCTTTTAGTGATGACTCCACCCTTTTGGTGATATTTTGTTTTCACGACAACCTTTTGTTTCTTGCTAAAAAGGAAATCTGAGGGAGGCATCTCTTAGGGCGAGATAGGAGTAAGGTCATCTACGAAAGTGAGTCTGGAATTATGATTTTTGAAGTTGGTTTGTAGAGGGGTTAATGATGTAATGGGAGAGGAAATTTCGGTCGAATGTTGTTGTCTTGTTGTATTCAAGGTGCCAGCAGGAGTTTTTAGTGTTGAATGAGAGACAATTTGTCCCAGATTTATGAAGTCATCGAACCATGCTAACACCTGTGAATCATTCAGTCCTAATAGTGACTTCCTTATCTCCTGAAATAGTACCTCTGGTATTTTTGGGACCTTTTCGGCTTTGTGTTTAGTGGAGGAGCTTGGCTCAAATGTTGTAGACCTAGATTCATGTGAAGGAGGCATGGCTATTGACTCTCCCTGTAGTATATTTGGTAGATTGTTCCTCCTGTGTTTATGAAAGCTGAGGAAAGTAACTTGTTGGTCTGGGGGTAGGGTCAGGAATCTTCTTTGAAATTCCTCATAAAATCTAACTCCCCTGAATATTTCATCATAAGGGTAATTCTCATGCATGTACCGCTTCATGTTAATCTGAGCCAGATGGTTTTCCACTATCTTATGTGGATCATGTTTCTTGAACTCAATGTCAACCAATTTGACATCCTCCAGGGCTGCGGCCTCAACTTTAGAGTGACCAAAATCAAATAATGTAAACATGCCAACTTGAATGGGGAAAGTCGGCCAAACCTTTTTCTGACCTGTTTTCAGCTCCTGCCGCTGTTTGGTATGCCACTTCTCTGCAAAACTAGCCTGTTGAGTAAAAATTATGGGAGAGAATGAGGAGGAACTGAGCAACCAAAAACTCTGATATAGGATAAATTCTCCTCAATGAACCAATATGCAAGCTTGCCTAGGTTTCCCATAATCCTCTCTGAAATCTGGGGAGGTGGGTGACCATAAATGGCTATGTGAACAGGTACTACAACATTGTGACAAATTTCATAAAAGAAATCCTTGTATTTCTCCTCCCATAACTTGGAGTGATAAAAATGAATAGGTTCATAACTGGCCAGGGTCCAACTCCAGTTCATTAGGGGAAAAGGGGTCATGAAATAGATGGCATCCATAACATATGTCAACATGTAAAAAGGGGCAGGCTACCCTTTTGATTTTTTTGTTTTATAATCAGCGATTTCCTTGGCCAAATTATCCGACAACATTTTGGCCCAATTGCAAGTGTAACCCTTGGCTACCTCATTCATGATGGCTATCCACTCCACTGATAAATGTGTAGGGATCTTCTTCCTGAACAGGCGATAGAGAATCATGGATACATACAACATATGAGAATCTAAATACATTGTGGCATACGTACCATGAGCGTCGGCTCTGAATTTATCTGGATGTCCCCACCGGGTCTTAATTATATCATGACCTCTCTTGTCATATTAGATGCATTCTTTTCTCTTGAACTCTAGAAGGAATGCAGCATTGTAATTGTATTTAGGAGTTGGGGAGATTTTGTACATTACTTGTAGGTGTTCTGGTAGGAAAGAGCCGATGGAAACCTATTGGTTTTTTATGATGCTCTTGGTCTAGATGTCAACATGTTCCAAGGCCCAGCTTATCATATCATTGTAAGGCATGATTCCTGGTCGTGCAACTATCTTGTGCAGATCCGACTGTGCTATATGTCTAAGCTTAGCTGCATAAGAGTCTTCATCTTCTTCAGCAGATTCTTCTGGACAGTTAATGATTTCATGTTCCAAGACCTCAAAAACTTGCATCCAAGTCTTAATGGTATATGTGATTCATGGAGTAGTGTCTGATAGAACATATGCGTACGAGTTTGAATTTTCACCCGACGTAGCAATATTTTTTTCCATTTTTCGTGACGCCATAGTCCTCAAGGAAACAGAGTAAGCTTACCTGTTACAGGAGAATTCTGTGAGTTCTTCTTTGTATAAAAACTGCCAATTTCGAATGGTAATAATGATTTTGAAATCAAAGTGCTTTTATTCAAAAAAAAAATTATCAATCTTTGTATAGACTCACTGACGAGGAATTTATTAACCTTAATGGAATTGACTACTTGGTGATCAACAATCCTCGTTTGAAATCATTATCCTTAATCGATCATAAATTCCATCAATACTTTGATGGTTCACGTTCGGGAGCTTTGGATGTGACAGGGTGGAAACCTCTCGAATTTTGAATCTGCGAAGGAGTAATCTCTGAATAATCACTTTTAAATCTCAATTAACAGTATTTAAAATGTTGTATTAACTTCAAGTTTTTTGAAAGTTCAGACTTCGGGGGTTTTGACTATAGCACAAGAGAAATTTCCCGAAATCCGAAACTGCGTAGTAATTAATTTACGAGTAAGCTCCCTTAATTATAATTAATTGTGTTCAACTTTAAGTATTTCGAAAGTTTGAACTTCATAGGTTTTGAATACAACACAAGGGAAACTTTCTGAAATCCGAACCTGCGAAGTAATTAATTAAATATTAATCACGATTAACTTCCCTTATTAAATGTTTTATTAACTCCTTTTTA
>JZKD02S1789311.1:9595-32839 GCA_000966675.3 Picea glauca | reverse complement strand
GTAGTTAGATATAATAAATGTAAGAGGACTTCTTAGAAGGTTCTACTTCTAGAAGATTCCTCCTATAGAATGTTATTAGGTGGTGGTAGCACTATATAAAGGTGTTCAAGCAATGTAATGGGATATGAAGAGAAATCGTGTATTTGGAGCTGAAGTTCATTAGGAGGTTTCCCCCTTGAAGAGGCAAGTGAACAGGAGAGGATCCCTTCCATAATAGGAACCATTGTATGGTGTTTCCCTACCTCAAGGGTTTTGATATAATAAAGTGGTAGTTTTCTATACTGTTTCATGTATCTTGTATGGTAATTGTATTCAGATATCTTTGGATCTATTGTGATATTTTGTATTCTTGGTTATTTCTGAAGTATATTTGCAGATCTATTTAGACACTTAACACTTGAATATGATATAAAATGCAGTAATTCACACAGATCACAGGTCTTGTTTTACTCATGGTAATAACAGAGGAAAAGTTGTTTACTAAATGAATTCCTGGTATAATATAATCGTAGTAGACGTAATACTAAATTGCAACCAATCACTCCTCAAGAATTATAGAAATAAATTCAAATAAATGGAAACGCAGAAGGAACACATAACTCAAATTGAACGAAACTTAGAATCTTTGTTTGCACTTGTATTAATACTCAAAAAAAAGTTTATCTATTACATTTGCTAAGAAGTCGCCTTGAATAGATCTTAAATCTATGTATTTATACAAAATCTTTCACAATTGAAAACCATTGGACTTCTTACAATATTTAACTAAAAATAGAATACATCTGAATAAAACAACAACGTGTAAATATTGATGAGTTTTGTTGGCACTTTCCTCTATCTCTTCATCTGCTGGTAGAAGCACTCATTTTCCTTTGACCTTTGGGCTAGGTACACAATTCATTAAGGCCACCTCAATCATTTGGCTTACTGTCTTGGTCATTTGATCTCGTTGCCATTTGTCCCTTCAAGTGTGTTCAACGGGGCAATGAATTGCAGTCGAGGTCATGGGGGGAGGATAATTAGATGAAAAACACAGCGTTGGATTGTCAAGGGATGGATAACGGTCACAGGGAAGAGTAATTGTCCATGGAAATAATGATGGGGGAACAAGTGTCTGATGATGAGGTGGGATTAGTGGAGGTTAGAATGTGGGTAGTAGGGATAGACGAGGTAAGTGATTGTTGGAGGGTGAAAGGCAGAGAGGGTGGAAGGGATGGACACTATGCATGTTTTCTCATTTTCTCCCAGCTACACTTTCTTTTCCCAATTCAATGCATTGGGTGCATCTATCCATCAATGTTATCATGAACCTTAAAGGCTCAATCCTCTCATTTACTTCGAAGGGAAACAATTTCTTTTGTATCTGGGGCATCATTTCCTGAATCTTGTTCACTTATTGGACTATGGCCTAGAACCACAAAATTGGGTCAACCAACCATTCATTGATTTTAAGAAGATCGATTTGGCTCATTTATCAGATGGTTGCCTGAGTAGCTTCCTTGTTCTTTCTGGAGCTTTGTTGGTTCATTTCTATCTCAATTTTTCCCAGGGCCTCTGAGATATTATTCCCCTCAAAATCAATCAATTTCTTGTTTAATGATGACAATGCCTCTAGACAAGCCTCTTCCACCTCTCTGGAAAGTTTCTTACCTTCTCCCAGATTTGTTTCCCAGGCCTTTCAAGCCATTTCGCCTCTTACTTGTTCTGAATAATAGAGAAGAGGAAAATCAAGGGAATCAACTTTATACATCAATATAAGAACTTCTTGAAACTTAGACCAGGTTGAGCAGACCTATTTTTCCTTGACATAGATATCTTTAAGGGAAATGTATACTACCTGATAGCATTTCTAGATGGCATCTACTTTTAGATAAAGTTATTGTTGGGCAACTTCCATCTTCTCATTGATTTATGATGCTTGAGTTTTGAAGACCGAAATGTCTATCATTGTTCCCTCTGTTAGGGTCATCCTGGCCTATAGCTTCTCTATCAACCTGTCACCCTGAGTGACCAGATCTTGGTTGATTTGTGAAATCTGGTGGATCAGAACAAGGTTATCCTGTAGCTGTTTAATTTTATGTCGATCACTAGCCCTGATTTGCTCAAAATATCGGTTCATTTTGCTTCTGATAATCTGCTCTGTAGTATATATCTGATTTTTCCAGTGTTCTACCAAGAGGCACTTATGTCGCAGTTGTTCGGTCAAATTTTCCACCGACCATTGATTGGCAGTGGAAAAAGAGCCTATCGAACCTGCAACTTTTGTTGCAAACTCTGGACCATCATGGTCATTCCCGTCATACACTAGTCTTTGCCTTTTAGTGATGACTCCATCCTTTTGGTGAGATTCTCTTTTCATGATAACCTTTCATTTCTTGCTGAAAAATAAATCTGAGGGAGGCATCTCTTCAGGAAATATAGGAGTAAGTTCACCTATGAAAGTGACTCCAGAATTAGGATTTCCGAAGTTGGTTTGTAGAGGGGTTAATGTGGTAATGGGAGAGGTAATTTCGGTGGAATGTTGTTGTAATATTGTATTCAGGGTGCCAGCAGAAGTTGTTGGTGTTGAATGAGAGACAATTTGTCCTGAATTTATGAAGGCTTCGAACCGCGCTAACACTTGTGAATCATTCAGTCCTGATAGTGACATCCTTATCTCTTGAAATAATACCTCTGGGATTTTCGGGACCTTTTCAGCTTTGTGTTTAGTGAAGGATCTTGGCTCAGATCCTATAGACCTAGCTTCCTATGAAGGAGGCGTGGCTATTGACTCTCCCTGCAGTATCTTTGGTAGATTGTTCCATCTGTGTTTCTGAAAGCTGAGGAAACCAACTTGTTGGTCTGGGGGTAGGGTCAGGAATCTGCTTTGGACTTCCTCATAAGATCTAACTCCCCTTAATATTTTGTCATAAGGGGAATTATCATGCATGTAATGCTTCATGTTAAACTGATCTAGATGGTTTTCCATTATCTTATTTGGATCATGTTTCTTGAACTCGATGTCAACCAATTTGACATCATCCAGGGCTACGAACTCAAATTTAGAGTGACCAAAATCCAATAATGTAAACATGCCAACTCGAATGGGGAAAGTCGGCCAAAAAAAAAATTGAGATCCTTTCAGCTCCTTGTTGATACCTCCTACCATTGTCTGGTACACCACTTCTCTGCACACCAACCTATAGGGTAAAAATTGTGGGAGCAACCAAAAACTCTGATGTAGGAGAAATTCTCCTCAATGAACCAATCTGTGAGCTTGCCTAGGTTTCCTATAATCCTCTATGAAATCTGGGGAGGTGGGTGACCATAAATGGCTATGTGAACATGTATTATGACATTGTGACAGATTTCATAAAAGAAATCCTTGGCTTTCTCCTCCCATAACTTGGAGTGATAAAAATGAATAGGTTCAGAACTGGTCGGGGTCCAACTCTAGTTCATCAGGGGATAAGGGTTCATGAAACGGATGGCGTCCATGGCATATGTCGACATATAAAAAGGGGAAGGTTGCCCTTTTGATTTTGTTGTTTTATAATCAGCGATTTCCTTGGCCAAATTATCCAATAGCATTTTGGCCCAATTGAAAGTGTAACCCTCGACTATGTCATTCATGATGGCTACCCACTCCACCGAGAAATGTGTGGGGCACTTCTTCTCGAACAGGATACAGAGCATCATGGCTACATACAACATATGAGCGTCTAAGGACGTTTTGGCATATGTACCATGAGCGTTGCCTCAAAATTTCTCCATATGTCCCCACCAGGTCTTCATTATATCATGACCGCTCCTGGCGTATTAGACACATTCTTTTCTCTCGAACTCTAGAAGGAATGTGGAATTGTAAGTGTATTTAGGAGGATGGGAGAGTTTGTACATTAATTGTAGGTGTTCTGGTCAGAAAGAGATGACGACAACCTGTTGGTGGTTGATGATGCTCCTGGTCTGGATGTCAACATGTTCCAAGGCCCAACTTATCATATCGTTGTAAGGCATGATTCTCGGTCGTGCAACTATCTTGTGCAGCTCTAACTGTGTTATATGTCTAAGCTTAGTTTCATAAGAGTCGTCGTCTTCTTCGGTAGAGTCTTCTGGACAGTTGATGATTTCATGTTCCAGGACCTCAAAAACTTGCGTCCAAGTCTTAATGGTATCTGTGAATCGTGGACTAGTGTCTGATAGAACGTGTGTGTTCGGGTTTGAATCCTCACTCGTCGTATCAAACATGTTTTCCATTTTTCGTGGTGCCATAGTACTCAAGGAAATAGAGTAATCTTACTTGTTACAAGAGAATTTTGTGAGTTCTGCTCTAGATAAAAATTGTTAATTTCAAATGGTAAAAAAGATTTTGAAATTGAAGTGCTTTTATTCAAAAAAAAGTTTATCAATCTGTGTATAGCCTCACAGACGAGGAATTTATTAACCTTAATGGAATTGACTACCTGGCGATCCACAATCCTCATTTGAAATCATTATCCTTAATCGATCATAAATGCCATCAATACTTCGATGGTTCATGTTCGGGAGATTTGGATGTGACAAGGTGGAAACCCCCCGAATTGCGATTACGCGGAGGAGTTAATCTTTGAATAATCGATTTTAAATCTTAATTAAACGTGTTTAAAATGTTGTATTAACTTCAAGTGCTTCAGAAGTTCGAACTTTGGGGGTTTTGAATATAGCACAAGAGAAATTTCCTGAAATTCGAAACTGCAAAGTAATTAATTTACGAGTAATCTCCCTTAAGTCTTAATTAATCGTGTTCAAATTTAAGTATTTCGAAAGTTCAAACTTCATAGGTTTTGAATACAACACAAGGGAAACTTTCTGAAATTCAAACCTGCAAAGTAATTAATTAACTATTAATTGTGATTAACTTCCGTTATTAAATGTTTTATTAACTCCTTTTTACTCTTTGAAATGCCCCATATTTCGGCATTTTGAAACTTCAGTGATTTGTGAACTCACTCTTTGTTAAACTCTCGAATGGTCATATCTAGAAGTGACGTGGTAGAGATGACGTCATTTTGGATGATGTGTCAAGAAAAGAGAGGTGCCACATGTCACTCGGGAGAGTGTGAATCATCCAACGAAAATGTCAAAAACAAGTGCCATGTGTCAGCCCATGAAAGATTTAAAAGACACGTGTCCTATGACTCATGCTCATGAGTTCTTTAGGATTTTTTGCGATATTTTATCTTTGTCTTTCAGAGTTTCAGGGTTTTCACTATTTAGACTTGTTGGAATATCCAAAGCATGGAGCTTTGAAGCGACCGTTAGAGACGTACTCTTTAAAACACAGGCGGCTCCAAAATTTCGGAGATCATTAGGATTGTTCGATCAAATTAAGGAAACTCATCGATGAAGGATATTGTATGCGCTTTATTATTAAATAACAACCAATGAATTTGATTTAAAATTAAAAGGCCATTTTCCAAGTTTTTGCTCTCTTTAGGTAAAATTTTATTCCTAAGAGGTGAAAAATATAAAGCTCAAAAGTTCAAAATTGTGTGTGTTCCAACAGTACAGACGCATTGCGAAGTAATGGATGTCATGGTGACATGTTGAAGCTATTTGAGAGCTGCCCACATGTAATTTTCACAAGTAATCTTGGCATAATGTAGAATGTCTCCCTCGCTAAGAAGGATTGTTGATGTTTGGGAAGCATCAGAAAGACATTCTCCTAGATTAATAATTAATAATATGATTATTAATTATTAAACAATATTATTAATGTAATAATATATTCATATAAGGTATAAATATATATCATAAATAATTTTATGATGAGTGTTCCATATATATTTATTATCCAAGGGATGCATCCTTTCATGGATTGTCACCATATGTTATATATATATGGAATACTCATCATTGCAATAATGCATATTCACATCAATATCATTTCTTATGAAAATTCAACATAACTTGGTGGGTGAGGGTGTCATCGGGAAGATGGGTGATGAGAACATCCAAAAAGGGAAGAGAGTTTTCATTTTGGATTTCGATGGTAAATTTGATATGGGGTGAAACATTGTTAAGATGGTTAGAGAAAGAGGTTAAAGAGAGATGGTGACAAGGCCAAACAACGAAGGTATCCTCTATTTGTTGATGATACCTTCATTGTTTGGCCTCATGGCCATCCCTCTTTGACCTCTTTCTTTAACCATCTTAACAACATTTCACCCCATATCAAATTTACTATGGATATCCAAAAGGAAAACTCTCTTCCATTTTTGGATGTTCTCATCACCCATATTCTTAATGGTACCCTCACCCACCAATTTTATAGAAAAATGACTCACATTGATCGATACCTTCATGCCCATTATCACCATCACCCTACCCAAAAGTCTGTCGTTCTTAAAAATATTGTTACTCAAACCATTCGAATTAATGATCCTCATTTCCTTGAGAAAGAAAATTTTCACCTAAATAAGGCCCTTGTGGCTAATGTTTATTCAATTTCTCAAGTTAATAAGGCCTTTCGCTCAGTCCTCCATTCTAAATATAAAAACTCTCATTCCTCTTCCTCACCCTTAGCTCTCATTTCTCTTCCCTATATCCAAGGTACTATAAGTCATATCTCTAATATTTTGGACAAAAAGAATATTAAAACTCTCTTTAAATCCCATAAAACCCTTAAACAGATATTCATAACATCTAAGGATAAATATCATCCCATGCTTGGCTAAGGAGTTTAAAAAATTCCTCGGTCTTGTGGCAAATCATACATAGGCCAAACTAGGAGATCATTTAAATCTTGTCTCAAAGAACATATAGTAGACACCTTCCATAATCTCATATCTAAGTCATCTATCATCGAACACTACCATAAATCTAATCATCTCATTTTATCTGACCAAACTAAAATTCTAGCTTCAAACCCCTATTACTCCTCTCATATCATTCGAGGAGTGTTGGGAATTGAAAAACATCCTAATAATTTTAATAGGGAATATGGCTACAAACTTAGCCAATCGTGGAAACTCGTTATTCATCGTATTGATAATTAGCCCTTCTTTTTAATAAATTTATTTTATTTATTTATTATTATTATTTAGTTTCTTCTTTCTTTTTTATGTCTTGGTTTAATTTTTATCTTTTATCCCCCACTCTAATGTTATTCTTCCTTTTTTTTACCCTTTTTTACTCTTTTTTAACCCATCTGGACTCATTTTTAACCATCTTTTTAGTTCCTTGCAAATACAAACTTAACAAATTATATTTATTAAACATTATTTTCTTTAACCTTTTATTTTCATTTCAATGTTATCATTAGAATTAAATAACTTTTATTTAGAGTGGCTCCTTTATTATTTTAATCATTTTTCACAACGTGTTGTAACTCTTTTTCCACAACGATTAAACTTAATTTAAACTCTATAAATATTCACCCAAGCACTATTTTCTATTATTATTTCATCTTTATTTGTCCCTGATGATGTGCGGAGTGTCCACTTGAAAGCTTGGATGTTTTAAATTTTTATACATAGTTTATCTCCATAAAGCTCAAACAACATTATGACTAACTGTGAAAACCTACACACTCATATATCAAACATAACTGCCTGAGATTTGTAATATCAAATCAATTTTGATAGTGTCCAAGGGACTACATAGATCTTAGCCTGATGAGTGCATGTAACACTCTTCTCAAAGAGAAAAATGCATAGTGTGTTAATTCAGTAGTTATTAAATATTTTCCCAAGAATTTTACTATTCCAAGATTAATTTGTCTTTCATAGACCAAGTGATGATGTTTTTGTGAGTCAATGCTAACTATGATACGGTAATAAAATTGACATGTTAATAGATGCCCCCTAATGTATGAGGTAAGAAGAGTATAGTATGGATAAAATACATCATAATATCTAAGTGAACGCACAAAAGCTAGGCATAATATCTAAGCAAACACACAAAATCCAAAAGACAAGAAATGAAACTATAAGAGAGGATTAGAAAACCACATGTAAACACAAATAAAGTGAGAAATAATCTCTATACATGATTCGTGCATCCCCTTGCTCATGCGAAAATCAATTTGATGTAATTATAGTGCCAATGCATCATCATAATGGGCCAAGTCAAGATATAATTGGCAACCATGGAAAATTATGATAATGATCCAAGGCTAGAAACATTAATACATATCCTAAAAATTTGTAGTGATGAGACCTAGAAGGGTTCAAGGCAATGCCTTGAAATGTTTTTTGGTGTTTTTTGCTATTTTACCAGCTTTCTCTATATTTAGCAGTTTTCTAAACTAATCCTGGATTAATGGATTAGGGTTTTGGTAGCTTCAGAATACCTAAAATATTGTATATATTGTATTGTGAATAGTGAAATCAATAAAATAAAGAGTTGAGAGGTGTGACACCAAGGAAGGCTAGTTTTCTCCTGGTTAATGGTTTCCAATGTAAATCTTTGTGTACTATGTGTATGAGACATTGATTAATTTATGTTTTGCTTAAGAATTTGTATGCATTGATTTACTTCACAAGTTTAAAACTTACATGTGATATGAGAGCTCATTTTTTACTTTAGGGGGACGCCTTTGTTGTTAAGGGTTTGGCTTGGTCTTAATAGATCAAGTTTATCTTGGGTTTGTGATAAAATTGGGTTTAGTGGGAGCTTTGTAGTGTTGATTTGTGTGTTGAAAAAGAATGGCGAGCAGTTCTAAAATCGATATTGAGAAGTTTAATAGTAAAATATTTGAGCTATGGAAGCTCAATATGTAGGACCTTCTTGTAGACAAAGAAAAATGGATCATTGTGAATCCTGGTACACAACTTATTGGTACACAACCTACTAGTACACAATCTACTGGTAAACAAACTACTAGTACTAAATCTATTGGTATGTTAAAACAAGAACATGAGAAGTTGGATAGAAGAGCAAGGAGTATGATTTGACTCTTCCTGATAGATTTGGTGTTATTTAATGTGTCAGGAGAATCTACAACCAAATTACTATGGGAAAAGTTGGAGAATTTGTATAAGTCAAAGTCCTAGGTAAACAAGTTGTTTCTTTGAAATAAGTTGCATAATTTTAGGATGGAATATGGATATTATGTGACGGAGCATCTAAATGCATTCAATACTCTAGTAATTCAACTTGTCTCTATTGATATTAATCTTGCAAAAAAAGATAAGTATATTACCTTGTTATGTTCTTTGCCAAACTCCTCGGATAATCTGGTTGTAGAAATTGGTAGTACCACTCAATATCCATTGAAGTATGAGGATGTATTTGCATCCTTGTCATCATAAGAGATGAGGAGGAATAGCATGGATAGTCAAAGCATAGATTCTTTATTTGTAAGTGGTCATCCCCAAGACAAGAATAAAAATAATTCTTCGGCAGGGGGGGGGGAGATCTAAATCTAGAGAAAGATATAAATCTCCAGGAAAATATTTGAGGAAATGTTTGAATTGTGGTAAACTTGGGCATTATAAGAAAGATTGCAGGTCTAAGAAGGTTGATAAAGAAAAGGGATTTAATGATGCCTCTTCCACAAAGGTGAAAACCTCCATAGAAGAAGGAGGTGATATTTACCTAATATCTACAGGTACACTTGCATATCATGGTGTATGGTTGATCACCTCAGGTGCATCATTTCATATGACTCCACGTAGGGATTGGTTATGTCAATATAAAAATTGAAATGGTGGTGATGTATTCCTCGGATATGACTCGACAACCAAAATCATGGGATGTGGAAGGGTTAAGTTGTTGCTGAAATATGAAAGGATTAGAACTCTCCCTGGGGTTCTACACATTCCAAATCTAGCCAAGATCCTAATAATTGTTATTAAGTTGGATGATGCAAGTGTGGATACCTTATTAGGAAAGGGCACTTGCAAGATGGTACAAGGAGAAATTGTGTTGATGAGGGGAGTTCGGTGTGGAACTCTGTACAAGTTGTTGGGAAGTACTAATACTGATGGGTGTAACAATTTTGTTGTCCATTAGTGAAGAAATAAATAAGATAGGATCCATACTATCCTTGGAAATAAGATCATGTTGTAGCATTAAATACTGGGACATATTGGAGAAAAGGGCCTTCGAACACTACACGATAAAGGTATGGTTGAAGGTATGTTTAATTGTACCCTGGATTTTGATTTTTGTGAATATTACATATATGGTAGATATAATCGAGTAATGTTTTCATATAGTGCTACAAGAGCAAAGGGGATCCTAGAGTTGATACACAATTATGTGTCTAGACCTGTGCTTGTCCCATCACTAGGTAAATATGTGTATTATGTTTCATTCATAGATGATTTCTCAAGGAACGCGTGGATTTTTTTTCTTAGGAATAAATATAATGCATTTGATAAATTTAAAGAGTTCAAGTCTCTGGTGGAAAATCAGACAAAGAAGAAAATAAATTTGTTGAGGACAGATAATGGTGGTGAATTCTGCGGGAATGGATTCGAAGAGTTTTGTAAGAAGTGCGGTATAGAAAGGAAGAAGAATACTCCATACACGCCTAAACAGAACGAAGTTGTAGAAAGGATCAACGGGATGTTGATGGAAAAATCAAGGAGCATGCTTAGTGGTGTTGGGTTAGGATAGGAATTCTTGGCAATTACCTAGTAAATAAATCACCCTCATTAGTGTTGGTGGACAAAACTCTACATGAAGTATGGACCGGTAAAAAACCCTCTCTTGAACATATTAGAGGGTTTGGTTGTGATGCTTATGTACATGTTCCAAAGGAAAATAGGAGTAATTTGGATAATAAATCTGAAAAGTGTATCTTTATTGGTTATAAAGATGGTATGAAAGGTTATAAGCATTGGAACCCATAAAATAAGAAGATTGTTTACAGTCGAGTTGTTGTTTTTAGAGAGGTTAAAGATGTGCCCAAACAAGAATTCCTACCAAGGGTAGAAGAACCTGAGAAAATAGAGTTTGATTTGGATGATCCAAAATCTGACTCAACATAAGAAGATGAAGTAGAAGAAGAAGAACCCCATACCCCAGTATTGAAGAGATAAGTGAGGGAAAGAAGGAAACCAAAGAGGTATAGTCCACCTAATTTTTCGTGCTAATTTTCCTTTATATATTATTGATGATGATCCCAGGACTATTAGGGAAGCAGTGAATTTAGAGGATAGTAACCTTTGGAACAAGGCCATGGTTGAAGAGATGGATGCTTTGGATAAGAATGAGGCATGGGAACTAGTTGAAATGCTAGCTAGAAGAAAATAGGTTGATAACAAATGATTGTTTAAGAATAAGTTGAATGCAAAAGGTAAAGTGGAGAAATACAAAGCTCAATTAGTAGTAGAAGGTTATTCTCGGGTAGAGGGAATTGACTTTAGTGAAAAAATTTCTCATGTTGCCAAGTTAACTTCTATTAGATTTATTTTATTTATTGTTGTTTCTTTTTATTTTGAAGTAGAAAAGATGGTTGTGAAGAAAACTTTCCTACATGGGGATCTGGAAGAAGAAATCTACATAAAGCAGCTAGAAGGATTTGCAGTGAAGGGAAAGAAAGAGTTGGTCCATAAGATAAAGAAGTCACTATATGGTCTGAAGCAATCACCTAGGATGTGGTACCAAAATTTTGACACATACATCCTTAGACTAGGATTTGTGAGAAGCAAGGTTGATCATGGTGTATATTCCAATCAAGTCGGTAATCACTTCATTTATGTATTGTTGTATGTCTATGACATGTCGTTGGTAGGAAATAACATGGATGTTATCAAGGAAGTGAATTTGCAGCTATCCTCCAAATTTGACATGAAGGATATCGGTGTTGCTAACTTCATTATGGGAATGGCGATTAAAAGTGATCATTCAAACATGAAAATATGGTTGAATTAAAGAAAATATGTCGAGACAATATTGCATAGGTTTAATATGTAGGGGTGTAAAGTAGTCAAGGTTCATATTGTTGTAGGTGTAAATTTATTTGCAGAGTAGTGTCCCAAGACATAGAACATTGCACATACAGTAGGAGTTTTGAGCAGGTATATATCAAAACCATGGAAGGAGCATTGGACAATAGTAAAGAGGGTTTTCAAGTATTTGTGTGGCACTACTAGTTATGGATTGTGCTACTAAGGAAGGCCAGGATTGGATAGAGTGTTAGACATACATGGGTTTTTTTATGCTCACTAGGTTGGAGATATAGATCGTAGAAGATCTACAAGTGGGTATGTTTTTAACCTATTTGGAGGATCAATCAGTTGGATGAAAAAAAGACAAGCTATATTGGCACTCTCAACTACAAAATTTGAATACATGGCAGCCTCTCATGCAAGAGAGGAAGCAATATGGTTACATAGATTATGTTCAGGTATTGGGTTGGTAAAACAAGCAGTAAGATTATATTGTGAAGGTTAGAGTGAAATATTCCTTGCAAAGAACCCAACTTATCATTCAAAGACAAAGCATATTGATGTTCAATATCACTTTGTGAGAGACATGGTTGAAGACAAGAAGGTGTTGTTGGAGAAGGTTGACACTTTGAAGAATGTTGCAAATTCATTGACAAAGTTTGTGAGCATCGAGAAGTTCTACTGGTGTAGAGAAACAATGGACATTGTTTTCCTGGATTGTTGATTATGTAATCTTGTGATCCCTTGTATGCAAAGAAAACAACAAGTGGGGCAATGTTGGTGGGTGGGTGTGTCATATTTGACGATAGGGTCTAACGATCCCATCACTTGATGTTGTTGTACGTGTGCATTGGGCACTTTTCCGGGGGGGGTCACAAGGGGCCCCAGGATTGGCCCCCCCTCCTTAGGCAAATCCTTCGTCTCCAGGGAAACACCCAGAATTGTTTTGGGTAGTTTTTTATATTTCTTGGTTTTTGCTATTTTTAGCAGTTTTCTAAACTAATATCGGATTAAGGGATTAGGGTTTTGGTAGCTATGAAATACCTAAAACATTGTATATATTGTATTGTGAATGGTGAAATTAATACAGTAAAGAGTTGAGATGTGTGGCACCAAGGAAGGTTAGTTTTCTCTCAGTTAAGGATTTCCAGTGTAAATCTTTGTGTACTGTGTGTATGAGCCATTGATTTATTTATGTTTTTCTTAAGAATTTGTGTGCATTTATTTACTTCACATGTTTAAAAATTACTAATAGGTCTACATGAAAGCATTGGCCTTCTAAAATCAACATAATATTCTTAGGGTAAACCCACATATCAAACATATAGGGAAGAGGAACAATATGATAAGAAACAAGACAATGACTAAAGTGAAAATGTTTATCAATGTCAACATTTATCAGCTGGTCAAAAGACAATGTTGGGTTTGAGAGCTCACAAAAATAGGCCCACAAAATTGAACCCCTCAACAAAGTGTTACTCATTTTTAACCAAGATTTGTTTTTATCCTATTTATGGGAATAAGTGCAAGTAGGAAGTGCTTTGAATGTATGAGGAAACATAGAGAGGTGAAATGATTTTTGATGTCATGGTGTCTTGAGAAGGAAAAAGGTGAAATTTGGTGATAAACCATGGACATTTTTACATTCCAATGATGACAAGGGCACATTGGAAACAACCATGGCCATTCCAAAGACAATGGATAAACCCAAAATATGGATGGGTATCATCGATTACAATATTGCCACAACAAGTCTACAAGTGTCAACAAAACAAACTCATTGACACTTTGAGGCTTTGCATGAACTATTTGAGCACAAGGACTATGAAGTACAAGTGGAGGTCAAGTAGAAGAAGTGTCAACAAGTGTTTGATCTCAAAAATATTGTTGCAAACTTCAATGAGGTATCTCAAGAAACCTGTCTGACCATACCAATAATCTTGGGAAGCTTCATGAAACAAGAGTGAAGATAGATAGTCCAACATCCAATAGAGACTCGAGAAAGGTTGAGGAAACAACATTATAAATGAAGGAAGTGATCATCAAGTTGTATACCACATGGAACACATAGGCATGGGCCATTTCTTGAATTTTTCTAGAGGTGTGGGCATTGACAAAGGTACGAAGGGGACTAGTGGAACAAATATCAAGGGGTTTTGAAAAGATACAAGATCAATAATTCTAATTATTTAAACTCCAGTGCAAAATTGCATAAAGTCAAACATGATGCATACATAGTAAACAATTGTGAGCCTCACCATTAAATTTTGCAAACAAAGCTAAAGAATTGAACATACTAGAACATGTATTAGATTAGAATTATAAGGGAATGTCAATAGTTATACAAGAAGTATCAACAATGAAAACCAAGATGGGAATCAATATATTCATATATAAGGAAGGGGGCAAGTACTTGGAGGTGGAGAGTGTTTTCCACCAAGTAGATGATAAAGTAGAAATGGAATTTAGAATGGCAGGGAGGGAATCTTTAGTTCCATAGGAAGATGGACCAACAAATATATGCATGCATGTGTTAAAAGCATGATTTTAATTGATAAAGGTATGATAAGTTACACAAGGTACATGATGAGTTGGAAACCATACATTGTATCTTGAAAATGGAAAATTTTACATTTGAGGATATAAAGGTGTAGTTTTAGGCTTATAGAGTAGATTTTATGGAATGTGAATGAGAGAACCATTAGCTAGGAAGAAAAAACATACCAAGGGTCATTCAACAACAAAAACCACTAGTCTCAATGAATCAATTTTTCCCAAGACAAGATGATGTGACTAGGAGGCTATCGAACTATCTAGGTTTGGATTGTGTTGGGTGTGAACACACCCTTGAACAAAGTCATTAATTCCCATAACATTGAGATAACCATGCAATGTAAATACGAGAATAAATTTTGACCTTATCAACAAATTGATGGAAGGAGCATTTGATCAAAGTTGACATTATCAAACATCTCCTAAATTATAAGTGCAAATGTCACTGAAGGAAGTACATTAGACATATTTTTTTATTATGACTACCATGGTGCCTTCACTACCTTATAAATAATTTGATAAAACATTTCTCTTCTCTTTTGATTTTGGATTTTCATATTGATTTATCAAGTTGTTTCCCACTACAAAATCTAGCTTCTTTTGGTATGGATGATTATGTTATGGTTGTTACAACCATTGGTATGTGTTTATTTGATGTGTTTGCTTAATTTATTTCCTCTATTTGTTGTGTAGTTAAATTTATTTAGTAATTCACTTCATCTTTTCGAAAATGAAAATGTTTATTAATTGAGATATATATGTTGTGTTATGTTAAGTTTACTTTCTAATTTCAATCCAACTCACTTGGTTGGATATTGGTAGTGTTTATTGTTTAAGATTGATATGTTTCAAGACCCAATAAGATAACCAAAGTGGAAATTACAAAAGCCAATAATCCACCTCAAGATAATGGGATTCCTCATGGTCATATTTGGGATTTGAGTGCACTGTTGAAAATCCATGCACTACCTATTAGCCCAATGTTAAGAGACATTATCCATGGAAGCAATAATGTTATTACTAGACTTTGTCTTGCATGGACCAAAAAATAATACTCCCATAATCCATTATATAGTAGTCTATTGAGTATGGAACTGTAGCAATACTCAAGAACTTTGGTTAATTATCCAATCAACTTGTTTAATTTGGCCCCTATGATTATTCCCTCAAGGAGTAAAAGGCCACACTCATTCTAGTTTAAAATCCATAGGGTCCCCTTTGATGGAGTTCAATTGGATCACAGTGCATGTTGAGGTTGATATAGTTAATTTTGATCACCTTTTGCATGTCCAAAGCATAGATATTTCAATACTTTTCTAACAGATGGATCTTTTATTCATGTAAAGACCCTAGGAGGAACCTTAAGCATATAAGAGGGTCTCCTTTACATTTGATTATGGATCTTAATCATTGTATGGTAGTGAATTTTATGATAGCGAGATCCTCTTATTGACCTAAAAAGGTTACCAAATTTGCACATTTTCTTCTACTTGCACAATTTGTTTATGAAATATTGAAGAGATGAAGATCTTGAAGACTTGTTGAAAACCATTGGACTAGAGAGAGCCTTAAAAAGACCAAACACAAGGATAAGGGGTTTGGAAAACTTCCATTCACTATGACCTTATTGATGTAATATCTTCTTCTTGTAATATAATCTCCTTTCTCCTCAGCCCTACATCTTTACTAGTCTTGATTTGACACCATTTTTCATGCATTTATATTCATTGGATCATCAAGTAGATTGGAAGGTTTTTACATTTCTCACTTGAACTATATATAGTGATTTCTATCATATAATAGAGAAAGGTTTTTCTTGTATTGTGTGCATGTTTCTTAGAGTTAGTTGTTCTCCGCCTCCAACTCAACAATTTCTTTGAAGAATCTTCAACTACATCACTTTATATGTTCTTCTCCTTCTCTTTCTCCAAACTTTACTTTAGATATTGGTGTGTATGATAGAGTAAATATCATTGATTTATTCTTTTATGAAACTAGTTTAGTCAATTTGGTAGTAGGGAGTGAGTAGTACTTGTACAAAAAAATCCCATCAACAAAATGGTGACTCCACTTGTCTGATGATTTTTTGTTAGATTGGCTTGTTAAGTCCCTTCTTCCTTTGATCTCTAAATATGTTTTTGTAAAATGACATGCTAGTGAGAAATAATCTATCCTTAATATCCCAAGGACCATACCCAATGTATTGTCAATGTGGTTACTTATCTATCATCATTATAGTTCTTTCTTTAGGTGAGGTTTCTCCACCTATCTAAAGTGCTCAATCATGCGTGATTGATGGTCTTATGGGATCTACCAATTATGCATCTAACTGATTTGGTCATGTCATTTTATTTGGAGTTCCTAGTCCTTATGGAGGGCCACATGTTTCCTATGGAGTTCCTCAATCATATATTCTCAATCTTTATTTTTCCTCGAGTGCTCTAACTACATCCACTCTTTATCATGAGGCATCTCCCAATCCCTTGCCTTCATCTAATGTTAACTTGGTTCAACTTTTTTCCTTCCAAGCCTATTCATATTTTGGCTCAATGAAAAAGTAACTAGATTGTTAATCAAGGGAAGAAGAAGAAGAATAGGAAAAATAGCAAACACCAATGGTGAGGGGGGTGAAGATAATGTTGGGGTAATATTAATGCCAATAAGGTTAGTTTCAATCAAAACAAGGCCATAGTCTTAAACATCCTAGTGTTGTTTGTGGGGATGATCACTATGCTCATGAGTGTCTTGAGTTGATTGGAATTAAATGATTAATGGCTCAACTTCCTAATAAGACTAACCCACAAGAATATGCAATGTTGCAAAACCCTTTTTCTCAACACAATTTTGTTTCTAATCAAGGTAGATCACCTAATGCTTTGACCTCTCATGCATCTTCCAAATGGGTGGCCCTTCCCATCATAGAATTTTGCAGACGGATACTAATATGGTGAATATCCAAACATAATTGGGGTTAGTTTTGCAGAATTGGGGTTCAATTCCCCCTAGGGTCAAAACCCAAGATTTGCTACAGCCAACAAAATTTGTTGTTAGGTTGTAGTTATACACTATTTTGACCAGAAAAAAAATATATAACATGTAAATCAGAKACAAAATTGAAATAGAAGGRTTTAGGAAGTGAAAATTTACAATATGCACCCCTTCAAATGTCCACAAAAGTGTAGATTTGAAGATTTTCCTTGTCGTTATAATGCAGATCYACACACTATTTCTTGATAAAACCCTTGTAATATGTGTTTGATTAAGMATAAAAATTAAGGGGACATGTATCTTTAGGTAGGGAAATTCCAAAATAGMAAAACCCCTAATATCTCCTAGCTTGTAAAAGATAAAATTGAAATGCAAAGCTAGGGTGTGATTTTTTTTGTATTTTTATAATAAAAGATTTGATTTTAAAATATTTTGAAGATTAATGGATGAAGAAATTGAGAGATTTTTACCTTTACCTCTTACCTTAATATGTCTCTGAGTTTGTGCAATTGTGGTCACATAAGCTCAAGATTGGCCCAAATAGATTTCTAGTCAATCAAGTTTGGAGTGGAAGAATTATCACCCCCAATGCTAGAAATTCAATGAGAAATGGGTTCCTCCTTGGATTTTCTAGGAGAGATCCTCTATAGGATGGTCTCTAAGATAATCAATCAACTAGGGTCAAAGTGATAATAGACCAATTTGTTGAAGCTACTCTCAAAGGAGTTGGTCCAACAACTTGGGTGTATTGCACTTGGATCCCACAAAGAAAGTAAGGAGATGAAGGTTTATCTTCTTTCTTCTATGTGACTATGTATCCCCTCAATGGATTGGTTGATTATCTTTTGCAATTCTCCTAAGGAACCCCTCTCAAAGAACAATTAAATATATCCAAGACCAAGAAAACAAACATTATAGTAGACAATCTACAATGACACAAGAGAATTGAGTTCTGGAAAATGGCATTTTGATCTCACAAAGTTTCAACGGCTAGTTTTAAAGCCTTCTATCATTTTATTTGTAACGGCTAGTTTTTGCCTCCCTCATAAAAAATAATTTTCTTGGTTTTCTCATCCACATCTGGTTGGACACTAAATCATTTGATAATATTTTTTTATTACATGACTCCATGGACAAAATGGGATAAAATCCATCTTTAGAATGTTTGACCAATTGAGTTGTCCACATGAGAGGTGTGCCCCACCCTTAAGAGAGGTCGTATGGTACTTGAGAAGCTCGATTTGGGTGAAGGAAGCTCAACATTCCACTTGGGGACATTTCCATCTTTAGAATGCTTGACCAATTAATGGAGGTTATGATTTGTCCCAAGAGGGATGAATTGGTAATTTGGTGAACTAACTCATTAATTTGCTTGGTTGGAGAAGGAATCTTTGACTTGCCAAAATTATTCCAATTCAAGAAGACCCCCAACATTCCATTCTTTGACCATTTGACCTTGAAATAAGTGCCCAATGATTTTTTAGAAGGATTGGGATGATTTTTCCTGAGTAGGAAATATCTCCTTCAATATTTCATCAATCAAAATTTTGCAATATGGGTTTTGCTCATTAATTTTTTCTAATCATTTTGAAACCATGTTGTACTTTTTCCTCCGGGGGCCACTACCTCGAGATCCGTGAACTATCTCAAAAGACATGCAATGATGAAAACTTTGTGAGACTGCCATGTTGAGAACAAAAATGACAGTGCACCATGGCCAAGGGATGCCTACAGACTCAATTGAAAATAACCATGTGGGAAGACGTAGGTGTGCATGACATGGATCGGACTAGGCCCCACAAACTACAATCACCCCTACATAAGACTCGTGGCTCCACACAATCATGTGTTCCAGTAGATCCATGCTAAGGCCTTCAATCCCATCCAGGATGAGAGACGTTGCAATGAGGACTAAGGGGACTAACCATGATCGGATCAAGCATGGGAGTCCACTACAAAAATTCATCCACTATGGTTTACATGGATTTAACTTGCATTCTTGGGATTACAACGCTGTACCCAAATGGAAACTCTAGGGTACCTCTTGGAGAGGTAACAACTGGCTCCAACTACAGGACACTTTCTCTTCCTAAGAGAATGTGATAACCCAAGAATCTTTCACCTGTAACCTGAAACAATCTCACACAATTTTTATTAAATGATAGGAGAGGGAATAGGACACGTGGTCTTATCCCTTCTTGGAAAAAAAAATACAACAAAACAAGATGCATTTAATCTAAGAAATGGAAATGTTGAAATGAAAGACTGAAATTAAAAACTAAGCTAATGCTCATAATAGATCTTATTCCAACAAACCAAATTTTCAACTATCATTATTCAACTGAAATCATATAATCAAAATTTGAAAGGAAATAATAACACAATGAAAAACATTTAAACTAATCTAAACTAATGCTCATAACAGAGAGCTTATTCATTCTACCTACTCTAATCAAGTAAACAATATATGTTAAGTAAAATCATATAACAATGCAACCAACATATAAACTCATCATTGCCTTGGGTTTTACCTTTGTGTTTGGTTGTTAAGTAGAAGAGTGAAATGTCAAACTTGTAGTAAGAACATATTGGAAACTCTTTCATTACTTGGAAGGATCTTGTGATGGGACAAGGATCATCATGTGAAAGAGTTACACCATAATGCCATAAATCCCTTTTACTGCTTCATGTTTTTTCAATCCATAACTCAACAGGGATGATGTACTTATTGTTCTCATCACTAGCATTGAACCAGACATCAATGTTACTCGTCGCATTATCAAGTAAGAGAGGCTTTGATGGCGGCTCCAGCTAGAACCTGCATGAAGATTGTCACTCTCCCTGGATGTATATAATCACATACCCACACATACGATGATATAATAAATAATAACTAAAAACAAAAGTAAAATCACACCTTATGGTTGATCGTTGTGGCATGAAAGGATGACAATTGATGAAGTATGTCTAAAACTAAAAATGCCTTGGCCTACCTATCACTGTGACTCTCAAAATCTCATTTTCAAATGGATATTTATACACTTGAGAGTTATTGATTAAGGATATCCATGATTGAATTACTTATGTTGGATCTTGAATGTGGAAGCTCCCAGTTTTCACCTGTTCTTGTAATATGGCCAAAACTTTGTAATATCGTGCTCAACATTCTTTGTATCATAGATGTGATCACCGTCAAAATGGTAGTAACCTGTATCCCACTTGCATCTGTCAACTTGGAGGAATGTATCAATACTTTCAATATTGGTGCAATAATGTTCCCCGTCCTATGAAGAACTGCCCACCAAGTTGTCCCCTTTCGAATCACTACAAGATGTATTATGAGAATCAGATGATCGAAAAGGAATGTAACCTATCTAATCTGTGATTTTATCTGGAGGTGGGAGGGTGGCTTTCTGAATATCAATGCCATCAATGCTTTCCTCATCCCTATTATCTTCAATTGTATCTTGATTCTTGATGGAAAAACAAAGAGTATCTTCATCTTCTTTATCCATGCGGTTGAAAGTTTCTCCTTTTGTATCAATCACAATACTATCACCCCCTATAAGGTAAGAATCATCACTATTTCTTTCCATCTGAGATGACACACCAAGATCCATCATAAGGTATTCTTTTTCAGTGACTTCCTTGAGAATTTCAAGGTAAAGCTACCATTCCTTGTCCTAACAAGATTTCGGATGTGATTCGGTCATATTTTTTTCAATGATCTCTTTATTCTCAATATGGAGAGAAATGGTCTCTAGATGCCTTTATTCAGCAAGATCTCCTTTATCAATTGCCTCATTTATTTCTTCGAGGATTTTCAAATAGGCCTCCCATAAACCACCACCATTTTATGAACTTGAAAAATCATCTGATATTGGTTCATAGGAGGGGGGAGCAGGATGAACCTCTTCCATGCAAATCATGTGATCTTTGTTTCTATTGTTCATCTTAATATCTTCCATAGGAAGAACAAGACCGTCCTCAATAAGACGTGGCTCGTCGCCACTGTTTTCTTTTCGGAATGCCTCATGGAAATTTTTCGTAAGATATTCCTTGTGATTGACTTCTTCAAGACTTTCAGAGTGATGTTTCCATTCCCTGTCTAGATATAATTCCAAATGTGACTCTATCATGATTTCTTCACTTTCAATTTTTTGTTGCTACATGCGAGGCTCATGAAACTTTGTTCTAATATACTCTGTCAGGCAATAGATTGCACTCATTTTCTCTTTCATTTCCATAAGGGTATCCTGGGAAGGATGCTCACTATATTCCATAATCAAATCATTAGCATTTTTCCCTGTAGATTTATGAAGAATTGAATATCTTCAACCTCTTCATAACTCAGGATCCAATCCTTTTGAAATATATTCATTAATTGAGGGAAAGATTTTATTTCTTTAGGTTGAAACCTGCTACACCACTTCCTTGCAAGATATCCTTGCATTGACCATACAAAGGCTTTCATCAAAACATCTTCAAATACAATATTAGTATCAATTACATAATTCATAAAATATTCTAGGAAATCCATGGTTAACCATGGACTTCCATCAAATTTATGAACATGAGCATATACATTGGCTACAAGAAGATGAGAATATTTTGGAACATGTGGTAAATCCAAAGGAACAGATAGATAAGTAAGAGATGGTAATTCCTCTTCATTAAAATCCATACTTCAAACATAAATAATGATGATTCATTTAAACTGAAGAGCCTTCTTACCAACCGTAACCTTACCCTAGATGTGGAGTTGCCAATTACTGAGGATTTGTTCTTGTTTTGTATCACTTTATAAAATTTATTCAAGTGGATTCACCAAGTGAGCTCCTACAAGTTAGCTCAAAGTATAATAAACTCACCAAAATGTAAAACACAAGTTATTACCAGAGATCAGACAATGGAGTTGCCAATGTTGTAGTACTTTTAATTGCATTGCACTTCTTTTATTTGTCTTCAATGGAGTCACCAGATGAGATACCAAAATGTTAGTAGATAAAACCAAAATAATCTCATCAAAGTACAAAGCAATAAAGTTTACCAATGTTTGTCATTGAGGACCTTTAGTTTAAAAACTTTGTTCCCCAAAAACAATGCCAAAAAATGTTACCGCCCAAAATAGCAGTCTTACAAGGTATTAGACTACTATGGTTGCAACATAGGGGTTAGGTGCCCAATGTCACCACAACACCTATCATTTTCCCTATTTAAGCCAAACTCCTATGATAAGAGGATTTGGGAAGCTTCCCGCAAAGTAACACTTCACCACAAGAATATCAAGACCAGTTCCTAAACAAAGTATACTAGGTGAAGGTAGGAGTTAATTATTTCAATACTTGATGAAATAAAAGATATTGCAGAAAATAAAGATACCAAACAACAAGCTAACTTACCCTCAATCCTCAAAAGAATGACCAGTTAAAGCACAAAAGAGAGGGGTAAATGTTCTTACCACTTTCCAGACATTTTTATTTGTGAATACATTGATCAAAGTGGTTGGGAATGAGATATTTACTTGTTGTTTTGTTATATCATACCTGCAAAATTGAATAAAACACAAAAAAACAACAAGAAAAATGGCCTTTTGAGACCTCCCACGAGTGAAAAAATGCATTAGATCGATATATATATGAGTATGGAGGGTAGGGAAACAATTATAAGTGTATAGTATGCCCTAGAGCCTTCAAATATGTTGTAAAATCAATTTCCAACAAGCTAGAAATTAGTTTTGCAAAATTGGGGTTCAATTCCCCCTAGGGTCAAAACTCAAGATTTGCTACAGCCAATAAAATTTGTTGTTAGGTTGTAGTTATACTCTATATTGACCAAAATA